>CAJNDT010001002.1:990000-997500 GCA_905221615.1 Symbiodinium sp. CCMP2592
GGTTCTTATATAAGTTGAACTGCAGTTTGCCATAACCAGTAATTATTGTCGGCAGAACAGCTGAGCGTGGACCCTTTCGAACACTGCGAAGAGCTTCGTGGCAGTTGTCGCAACGCCCTGGAGCCTCCGAAATCGATGTGAATCCGTTGAGCCTCCTGGGCATTGCCGAAAGCTTTTGCTTTAAAGCCATGCCACACTCCTACCTTTCCGAGAGTGAGATCGTAAAGTACCGCCCCAGCCCTATCACTTAAACCCGTTTGCAAAAAAGCCACACATTCTGGAAGCCATACTTCGACAAAAACACGAAGCTCCTTTGCGAAGCTCAGGCTGCTGGCGAAGCTGAGAGCAGCAGAGGGCAACCTCGAAGGGGCTCTGGAGGCTAAGGGTTTTGAGTGTTTTTTGCTAGGTGTTTCCGGGTTTTTCTTTGAGGCCTTGAGTTTATGTTGGCAACCGGCACATGGCAAAGTCTAAAGTCTAAAGGCACCGGGTATGGGGGAACATTGCGCGAGCGAGTGGCGAAGCTTGAAGTTTCCTGACATGGACACACCGAATTTTGGAAGATGACGTCGCCGGATCAACCCGTCCAATTGTGGCTTTCGTGTCTTCTACTCCAAGGCGTTTGGAGGTTGCGGGTCTGTCTTTTCTTAAAACAGTTGTTTGGTTTCAAATCAGAGCTGAAAACAGTGCTCTTAAGTAGTAACAGTGTTATTGTTCACTTTAGGATCCTCAGCTTGTGGGTTGGGTGCTGCGTAGATGGTGAGAAGCCAATCGCGCGACGAAACTTGAGCAATGACAACATGCGAATGATAAGAAGTGTGCCGGGCCGCAGCAGAATCAAAGTTCTGAAAAATTACGCTGACAACCAGAAGCATCCTAATAGAACGATCAGACCAGAGGACGAAGAACAATAGCAGCAGAAGTTGCTGTGATCACGACCTTGCTGAGCACACCCTCTGTCCTTCCATGCTTGTGCCACCCGACACGCAGACGAGGAAGCATAAGAAGAATAAGAAGAAGAAAAGGCCCAGAATCTAGAAGCGATCAAGCTGCCCAACAAGATTGAACAGCTGCAAGAGAAAAGCTGTGCGTGTTTCTTTGTGCGTTTTGGGGAGATAAGGCCCCGTGTCCGGCCATTTTACTGTGGGGGGGAGATAGTGCGAAGTGGCAGAAAGAGTTCATTTTGATCTGGCGCAATGAGGATTTAGGGCATCCCCTTGCTTCACCATTCAGAACCCTCTGTTTGGACATTCGGCCATGCTCCCAACTTTTTGATCACTTTGAGATTTCATGACGCTTGGGCGCACAGCCACTCCAACCTGGTCTGTTCCACGCACATGCAGCCCGAAGACCAAAGCCTTACCGGAGATCGTTTGGCCTCCTGCAGGCTGGACTGGAGCGCCTGGCGGTAGTGCCGCCGCCTTAGGAGTTAGGAGCTCCGATGAGGGTCCAAGCGGGGCACATCCCTTCCACGGCTTCTCCCTCACATGCTGGGCGGAAGAGGAAACAGGGGGTGGGATACCATCGGGGTGTATAGGGAACGCGGGACGCTGACACAGACATGAATGGTTGTAGATTTCTCCGGCTCTTTCTGATTCTAGTACGTGTGAATTTCTGAGCAAGATTTGGTGTTCTTCCCTGGGATGGAGCTTCATCTGTGCCCCTCCTTGGACCGAAGCAAGCCATCACGGTGCAAGTGCGAACCGAAATTAAGACCAATCAAGAGAATATGTTTTGAGGAGTAACAACAACTGGTTTTGGGGCCCATTATATTAAAACCAAACATAAGGCGCCCCCCCAAATAGTATAGGGAATGATTTTCGGCCCTAGGAAGGTCGATTTACTTCACCCCCTAGAGGCGAGAGTCCGGCAGCCCAGAGAAGGAGGCTGATGCCCTCCACCAGGCCTAGGGCCTAGGGTGTGCGAGAGTTGGGGCTTTCTGTGTTCGGGGTTTGCCGGCTTCGGGTTTAGATTTGGGGAGTCTGGCGGAATTTCGGACTTTCGGGCGAGCGGAGGTCGAGTTTTCCAGCTGCCGCTCATGCCGTGAAGTTTCCCCTCAAGCCAGACATGAACCCTGAGCCTGAACCCAAACACTGAGCACTAGGCCACTACGCCCTGGAATAATGGAATTCCTTGGAGCTCCAAACCTGCGAAGCAAACGCCTGTAACCCCGAGGGACCCCAGGTGCAAGAGGAAAGCTCGAGTTCTTTGGAATTCAGAAGCTCGAGCTGGGAGCCTGCACAAAGTAATGACAGCCTGCATTGCCGAAAGTACTCCTGACCATACTGAGAACATCATAGCAACAGTGAGCAAAGCAGTCTGTTACTCCACACAAACAGACAAGCAATAGCAGTCGCAACCAACAGAAATGTCAGGACCAGTATCTTAAGTTTGACGTGCTTTTATTGCTGCTTTTGATTCTCGGCCGTGGTTTGCAGTCAAGAAATCCGAGTGGTTGCTGAACCAAAGGAGTTCACCTTATCGGAGTGTAGCACTGCTTCATGAACCACTCTTCCAAGGACCGACCAGCCGGTACCACAACCGATGAGCATCGCAGTCAGTATACATCCAAACAAGCCTGGTACATAGCCTTTGCAGAGGGACGCACGGCACAGCATGCCATGGCGAAAACTGCTGGTCATTTTCAGCTGTTCGGCGGGAGGCACGGTGCAGTGTGCTGAGAGGTGTGTCTGAAACTTCGCACGAGTTGTCGCTTTCTGGTTGGCGTAGGGGAATTAAGGATCTGTCGCCACACTGTAGCCCTCGTAGAAACCCTGCCATGCCCGGTGCAGGACAAAGTGCCTTCGCCAAAAAGGAGCCCAACTGGTGCATGGAACACCGAGCCTTTCCGCATATTTGTCAAAAACGGTGGTAGAATGTTCATTGGGGCTGCATAGTTTTCAGGGGCTTAATATGAGGGCTTTAATACCAATACTATTTTGGGAGTTCCTTGTTATAAGTATAGGATAATGGGGCCCAAAACCCTATTCAAACTACGTTATGGACTTGTGGCGTGTCCGAGTGCTCCTGAGCGGTCTTTGCAGGTCTGCAGTGCGCTTTCTCTACTCTGTAACCTGAACCGAAGGGCCGAACAGTAGATCCACTATGCCCGCCCAGCTCTTTCTCTCAAAGGTCTCTGATGGCAGAACGGAAGCTGCAAGCGAGTTTTTGGAGTTTGTAAGCCGCTTGCCGCTCATTCGTCACGGGTACACAGCCTTCGTGAGGGTAGACTAAGCAAACCTCCTTTCGATCGTGTAGGGCTCTAGGGTTTCATCCCACTGTCGCCAGGAGCTGGCCTTCGCAGAGGACGTAGTAGCCTCGGGAGGGTGGCACAGCTGTGCCCTGCGGCCATCGGGTGAGGTCATCTGCTCCTTGGCGCATGACGGCCTTCTCAAGCCGAGGAAGAAGTCATGTTTTGAGAAGCTTTTTTCAGTCTGGGAGTCTGAAGTTGGCTGGCTCAGAGTTCGAGGCATGTCGCGGGAAAGGGGCTTTCGTGGAAAAGATTCACCAACTTGCTGCACGAAGGAAGCTTGGTACGTAGTGTAACATCAGCGTGGCTTATTCGTTTGCTGCGCGGACTCCTTTTTCGTAATCCGAAAATTTCACAGGTTTTGCCCACAAACGCCGGCTGACGGTCCTCCGCGCCCTTGGTCTCAGGGTATAGCGCCAAACCTTAGGCCATGGGAGGTTCAGGGTCTATAGGGCTTTGGTTTTCATTGCTATATCCAGCGTAATATTTGTCGACGTTATTCCCTCGCTTCCATGTTGATGCATGCTGACGACGCCTACCAAAGACTATGGCAGGCAAGTTATGCAGGTGCACCCAAAGGCTCCTCATGAAGTTTCTCCTATTTCCTCCTGCGGCTTGCAAGTTGGTTCAGAATACTCCGAGGTTGGGGAGCCAACGATCAGGGACAGCCACCTGGATGGCAACAGTGCGAACCACACAGTGATGTAGGACTAATCAATAGAGACGATGGCATCGAGTGCGATACCCGTCCAGCAACAACGCAGCCCGTAAATGTTTGAAGTGTGTGTTGCTGCTTGTGTTTGATTCTATAGAACACCAGATGCTACGGCAATGGAACCCAAGCTCATGATTCAGATTCACGTGATCTTTCATGTCTTCTGCTCGTGGAACGGTTTTGTGGTTGGCGGTGCTGCCGGGGTTGCCGACGGCGTCTCCGCGGTCATCCCAAGGCTATGCGCTAACGGTGCAAGTTGCTGTGAAGTGGAGTCCGTTTCAACTCGGGATATCTCTTACTTTGACTCATAACAAGGAGTTGCTGCATCATCCTAAGTATCCCCACGTTTTAGTCTGCAGCGGCAAGAACAAACTGTGAACCTGACGACAACCTGGAAGGCAATCCAATCTTTAGAGAAAATCCAGGAGCCTTTAGGCTCACACGTCTAAAGCCCTCCCCCAATAACACCTTTCCGAAAAGGACATGTCATGTTGACAGGGACCTAGCAAGAGCCGAGAAAGGTGCACTATGATTTTGGCAACAGGGCCGGAGCTGTACTCTGAGTTGCTACACAGCCTTTGATGAGCATATTATGATAACAAGTATGGCTGAAGCGCGTGTGACAAAAATCAATGTTATTTCGTCGACTGTTGTTGTGATTAGTGATCAGTGCTTGCATGCCAGAACTCATCATGGTTGTCGTGATATGCCTCTTACCACTATTCCTCCTCTCAGAAGCAGTCCTCGTAGTCGTCGTGGCAGCCGCTAGAAGTAGTAGTTGAAGTGATGGTAGCGCAAGTAGCCGCAGTCGCTAGAAGCAGGGGTGCTACCACCATGTTGCTGTGCGAAGGTCGACACCGCCGAAGGCCACGACAGCTGAGTGGAGAACGAGGGAGGGAGCGACAGGAAACGGTGAGACGGAGCATTATTGAGCGGCGTAAGACTCTGGCCTCTGAGGTCACAATACCAGCGAGGGTTGGGGATGAGTCTTGCACGACAACGCCGACTTGGTTTGTCCGTTCCCTGACCTTCTGCTGACACGGTGAGCGCTTCTGTGAGTGGTGGAACAAAAGACCCCTCACCTAGGAGATGCAGGCATGCAGGATGCGCATGACAACAGCTGGGGCGACCCTCACGACACGAAACAGAAAGAGAGACACCTTCAGAGAGAGAGAGAGAGAGAGAGACAAGTTCACTCCTTCTTGAAATGGGCTCTGCCATCAATCCTGGCATGTATAGCTGTCTGTATGTGTGTATACATATCTGTAGCCATATCTATATATCTATATATATATATATGTGTATATATATATATACATATACATACACAAATGTAACTCCGAAGCCCGTGTACAAAGCTGGATCCAGAAGCCTCTGTCAGCATCCAAGAAAAGCAGCCCGTTGACGTCCCCGAACAGCATCCCTGGCGTGTGCTGTCGAAGCACTCATCCTTGCGCGGATGGTTGGTCTGTTTGTTGTTGCCGCGGTTGTCGCGCTGTTCTAGCGGCAGCCTTTGGGAACAAGTCGCCATTCAGAGATATGCAGCTTTTGTTGCGGGATCCAAACCCCCGCAAACTCTGAGCTTCACGCACCCCTGGCCCGAGTCCTTTTGTTTGACCTATGGTGCAGGGCACCTTCGTGAGCCTAGCGGCAGGAAAGAGCCACAGAAGCTCGGTGAATTGGTTCAGGGATTTAGGGTCCTGTCATTGCTTCTTGACATGCGTTTGGTCGTCTTCTGGGTTTCTACATATTTTTTCAGGCTGTGTAGGGGCCCGTGGTGTGCTCGCTCCCACAATCTAGCCGAATGCTCAGAATTCTGAACCTAAAGCCTAAAGCAAAAAATCATGCAAGCCTATATCTCAGGATCGGCTGAGCTTGAAGGCTCAGGTAGACGCCTTACGATAGTATAGAACCTATATACCCGCGCAAAAAGCCCGAAAAGGCCGGAAGGCAATGGTTTGGGTAAGGTATTGATGAAGTTCGTGTGCCCTAACCCGCAACTGTTTGAGACCCGGGGCTAGCTGTACAATCTTGTACCAATCTGGACGTTCCTACTCCAAAGCACGGTTCCAAGTCAGACTCATTGAGCGAGAATCTCTCTCCCTAAGGTAATGCCATAGTATACCGTATACCCGTAACCCTAGTCTGATTGTTCAAGCCTATGTTACCCAACCACCAAGGCTGTGGCATAAGACCTTCTGGCCTGCTCGAATGTTGGGGCAGCAACTCGCGGCGCAGATGCAAGCAAGCAAGCACGAGTTATCTTCTGCACCACGAGCTTTGCAGGATTTAGGCTAGGATTTCAGTGTGGCTTTGGACTTCCACCAACTTTAAGACGTTGAGCAGAAACTTTGCGCCTTCCCGAGGCATCACCAGACCGAGCCCCCTGACTTAGAGCTTCGGCAAGTCGCTTGTGGAGCGGCGCATACCTGCGCGCTCGCCTCCGCCTCCTGGCTCTTGCTTTGGGTTTGGCCGGGTTACCGGGGCCCGTGGTTCTGTCTCGCCTCGTGATTCGACCAAGAGTCTTGTTCTTCTCATCAAAGTTGGGAGCAGTAGCAGTAGTAGGAGAAAGAGGAAGAGTAGCACTCGTAGCATTTGCGAACGCAAGAGTAGTAGTGGTAGTAGGAGTAGCAGTAGTCGTAGTGGTGGTGGTAGTGGTGGTGTTGGTGTTGGTAGTGGCAGTGGTGGTAGTGGTAGTGGTCGTAGTGCTAGTAGAAGTAGCAGTAGCAGCAGTCGCAGTCGTAGTCGTAGCCGTAGACATGGTCGTGGCCATAATTATAATCCTTATAATCATAATGCGCCATCAGGCCGTTGCCACTTGTGTTGCTTTTGTCTTTTGTGTTCTTTTGGTCCGGAGGATAATGGTTAAAGGGTCAGTTCAGGTCCTATGCTATGAAGAAGGGGGTCAGGGATTCGGGTTTAGGTGGAAAGGTGGAGTTCAGTGTTTGGGGTAATATGCTTTAGAGCACCTACCCCAACACCCGTAAACCAAAAGCACTGCGAACCGAAATCTTGCAACAGCATCGTCGCCAAGGATGGTGAAATCCACTGTTGGGGCCGCTTCTCCTGGACTTATTCGCCTCACATCGGAAGGCAAAGAGCATGAGGCTAGGGCTTGAGGGGCTCAGGGTTCGCTGGCTTAGGGGGCAGCGAGCGGGTGGACACCCAGACCACGGCCCAAGCCACGCAGCTCTGCCGGGCTTTGCTTCCGAGGAAAAATAACTCGGCTTCAATGCCCCGCATGAGATTCAAAAGGCCACCTTCATAAGCTGCGTAATTACTAAAACGGCTTCAGCCCCTGCCGAGGTGGACTGACGAACCAAAACTTACTCTGGGCCAAATCATAGCCATCTCGGTTCCATAGTGAGCCTTGTTCTTCACAAGCGCCCTGCGAATCCAAAACCCTGAGCAAGAAAGGGCGATATCAAAAGCTTCATTCCACCACCATGAACCTGCTGCTAACTCAGACGCCTGGCCCGGATTTCCCAAGTTGTAGGCCTTCGATAAGCATCGAAACCCCCAGGTAGCGACGAACACC
>CAJNDT010001002.1:1002500-1120924 GCA_905221615.1 Symbiodinium sp. CCMP2592
CCAGCAGGTCTCCTCCCGTGGGCCCTTCTCTTGTGCTCTCGACATGGCAGGCATCACCAGTATCAGTCGAGGAGTTTTTGCGAGGTTTGCAAGATTTCTTCTCCCTCCTGCCCTCCTGTGGCTCTCCCCGGGTTGTTGGGTAGTCCGGGCTGCAGGAGTGCTGCCAAGGGTAGGCCAAGGCTAGGTTCATGTGCAAGAGCACTTGATCAAGGCCTTGCCTTTTTGGCAGGACATCTAGATTGGTAAATCGTAACCCTCAGACCGCAGATTCACGGATGCTCATAACCTTCCGGTTTCGACCCTGCGTTGCATCACAGAAGCGTTACTTGGAGCCATGTTCGTGTGTTTGGTCAGGAGTACTTGCAATGCAGAAGCCGCGTATGGGTAGCATGTTTCCATCTTCAGCTACTCTGCAGAGGTCGCGCCGTTTGCTGGCCTCAAGCTGAACAGAGGACCGAAGCTTTGGAGTGGAGGGAATTCCGGGCTTTGTCGGTTTACTGACATGGGGCCATTTGGCCATGTTAGGTCCTAGGGCCATAATGCTACGACCGCAGCACAAGCTTCGACTTTGGACAGGGACGACCACTTCGTTCACATCTCGGTGGGTGGCTCGCATTTCTGCGGAGCTCCTCTGCGGAGTTAGCGGATTCCAGGGCCTGCCATCCTTACGAGGTCTCCACTCTGCGAACATGCCAACACATTGTATTCTCGACAGACAGCGACGAAGAAAGCCAGTGCGGCTTCGAGGCGCAAAACAAAGAGACCCAGAGATCCTGAAGGCCCTGAAACTCAGACTTCGAGCAATCAGCCGAGATGATGAGACCTGAATGTCCACGTCGCCGTTCTGCTCGTGCCGAGGTGCAAGAATCTGGTCACGCCAAGTGCCGCGGCAAAGATGACCAAGGTGGGCAGCCCGGGCAGGTAGCAGCTTCAGGCCTTGGCATTTGGGGCTCTGGGCGATTGGCCGGTCAATCAGCGTCTATGCGTTTGTCGGTTTCGGTGGCACTTGGAGGTTTGAGAAGGCCCCGGCCTGAGTGGCGATAGCACAAGGTCCCAGGAAAAGCGTAGATTCGGTAGAACGGGTGCCTGGCACTGCTGGACACTCTGAAGAGTTGCGGTGGCTTAAGGCGAAGGATTCCAGGGACCTTTGCACTGCCCTTCTGGTGTCGACCTTACACTGTAGTATGTTAGAAATTATGAACCCTTACATCCTGATCATCTTCCCTCTCTATCTCCGTGCCGCCATTAGCGCCATCACGAGCTTCAGTTGTCGTGCTTGAAGGTCAGTCGTCGCCTCCATCTGGCTTCTTTAAGCTGCCGACAAAGCTGCTTGACGTCATAGCTCCTTACTTACCTTTGGTTAGTAGGGAGTGGAGGAATGGGGTACAATTATAACTACTATTACTACCATTCTTCCATTCCCTACTAACCAAAGGTAAGCTTTGGCCTTAGGCAGTCGGCTTATGCACACATGACCTCACAGAGTAAACCTTGCATTGGAAAGTATGACTCTCCTCGTTCATGTTGGATGGCGGTCTTTGGTCATGCCAAGGAAGACGCACCCCAAGAGCACCGAGCTGTGACCCAGAATCGCAGTCGTGCATGATGGGCAAAAACGTCCGAGCTCGTCCCGGCCTGACTCGCAGAAGACAAATGGCGGTTCATCCACCGGGGCCCGTACCGCATAGTACCATAACTTTCAACTCAAGACTTATTTGGGACCACAGTTTAAGACAGCAAATGACGCTGTTTGTTTCGCTGACAAAGCCCCGCAGAAGCAGTGCGGTGGAAGCAACCCTCCACACGTCCTGTCCCGTATTGCATATGTTGGGCGGTTGTGTTACATCAGGCAGAGTGCAAGATGTTTTGTTTTGGTTTCGACATGATTCTTATATGACCGTTAGAATGTGGATTTGGTCAGGGGGAGGGGTGTTTGATGTGGGGGGTGTGAGTTCGATCCGGACATATTTGTTATACGAATATCACGAAAACAGTACTGTTTCACTGCGATGCCGATGCGACTTCGATATGGGCTCGGAAGACCTCCAAAACTCAATTCCTATCAAAATGTAGACAACTCATATTCGTGAATGATATCAAAATCGGATTAAAGCGAATCAAAGTCACATAGCACAACATGCCGAGAATCTTGGCCGTAGTAGCCGGTGGCAAACATATGTTTCGGGACTACACCGCGCTCGTCTCCCGGTATAGTTTACGGGTTTTGGGCGGATTTCAATCGCAGACCACCCCTCAGCACTGTTTGCAGCCCTCGCAGCCCCAATGATGTCCTAACCCGCATACACCTAAAGACTAAAGTGCATATCGGTGCACGGGAAAGCATCACAGACGCCAGGAAGCGGCGCTCCATTTCCAATCTGGAAACCTGGCCCGATCCCCAGGTTCCACCCTCCTCGAAAGAAAGCCGAAGTAAGGGGAGACATATGTGGGGTTCCAAGTTGGTGCTACAAGGGGCTACCATCAACCGGTTGGCTTTTCCTGGAGATGGCTACCAGCAGAACAAATGTTGCTAGTACATGGAGATCTGCCTTGCCGTTCCTATTGCTCTGACTGTTATATGAGACAGAAGCTCGCCTGAGGCATTCTGTAATCTTCAGGGTTCTTGAGCCAAAGTGTGCCGACAAGTGAAAGCCAGACCTTCTCTCTCCGCATCGGTGTGCGGTCCGGAGAATCTGCGACTCAGGTGTTGGTTCTTCTAGGTTTCGATATCGCTGGTACTTTCGATGAAGCATAGAGGTGTCTGCGGAGGCCTCAGGCTTCGAAAGGACGCTTGTTTTGTACGGGCTTGTAGGGGTTTGTCGTTTGGCACTTGCAACGAACAATGTTCCTGCCCATGGAGGTGTATGGGACAGGTAGGATCCATGGACCTGTGGCGGTTGTACATGGCGCCTGTCGCGCTGCACAAAGCTAGTGCCGATGTCGAACCCACTCGGACTTGCCTGGACCCTACGTGGAGGCAAAACTTTAAACCACTCGATCTCAAACACTAAACTGTAACTCCGGAAGCTGGACAAAAATGCTTCCGATGCTGCCCAGCTGACTGCACCCGTGTGTGTTGCTGACAAACCGGACCGTAAGCGGAATCAGCAAGGCAATGGCCGAGAAGTCGGTCCAGGAGGCGAAAAGCGTCGCCAAGAAGGCGAGGATGTTTAGGCATAGGACGTAGGACTCGGGGCAATGAGGAGTTTAGGGCTGCGGGGGGGGTGTTTCAAGTTGTATTCCACTTCCCCTTGAAGCCGTGAATGGCAAAGGCCCGAGACCGACATGCTCTTACAGTAATCATTCTGTAGTGATTGCCATCGATTGTTGACTTCACTGTCGCCTGGTCCGAGACACGTGATTCAGTCGGTGCCGGCTGGTATTTCTCATTATCTTTCGTAGCAGTGATCGCAAATTTTACATACTATTCCCGGGGTCTTCGTCTGGGTATTGCCATCTTGCGACCCCCGGATATGGCTCAAGGTTTGAAGCACCGCTGAGACAGGCAGCCATCAAGACCGCAGCCCCGGTTAAATAATGTTCCGGATTCGGCGGTCTAGGCAGGGTTGAGAGTGGAGCATGCAGATAGAGCCTAACCTAGCTGTCTTGCTCGAGCTACGTCTTGTCTTAGCGGGCATGTATGGTGTCACAGAAAAGTGTACACCGGGAAGGCCCTCCTCCTAAAAGCAAAGAAGGATGCATCGCAAGCGAGACCTCGATTGAAAAGCGCCTCCGGCATGCCGACACGTCTGCAACTCACAGCCATCTTCTCCATGCTGCCGTCGCTTGCAGCGCCGGAGTCTGCACTTCCTTTCTCGGGGCATATGTGGAGGACCCCGAACGAAGTGGCTAGTCAGCACGCCGTCATGTGCACCGGGCAGAATACCCTGTTGTGATGTTTGTGTGGCTGTGCAACAAGCACGACAGTGCTCAACGCGGTCACCGCACTAAGCTGGTGTGTCTTAGCAGCACAGCCGTCACCTTGGTTTCATTTCGGCGCTGACTGTTCGGGGTTTTCGGTCCAGAGTTCTACACCAAACGCCCCTGGGCGAGAGCGACAAGGGCGAGCAGAGAATACCAGGTTCCGCCAGCTTTAGGTCACCTGCGGTTACACTCGAAACTCAACTGCTATTGAGTTGACATGATAAGTTTAACGATATCTCGTGCATAAGGTTGCACACACAGATATAAATATGTGTATATATATAGATATAGATATAGATATAGATATAGATATAGATATATATGTATGTCTGTATGAATATATGTATACATACATGTATATATATATATATATACACATGTATGTATGTGTGTGTGACACACAGACAAAAGGAAAACATGTTCAGCCAAAGCGTGCTATTTCTTTGCAGCCACCCGCTGCCGCTGATGGGTGGTTCTCATGTTTTTTTGCGCCAGCAATCGCAGTCAAGCATCTTCCCATCGAAGGCCAGGGTTTACTGTAAGTCGCCTTGGCAGCTGCTTCCAGGTGACTGTGAGCCCAGCGTCCGTCGCGAAATCCCTCCAGACCATTCCTCAGTCCTCGACCCTTCAATTATTGAATGTACTAGTAGGGGTTTGGTGGGGTAGCTAGTCGCCCAAACTTCTAGAGCGGTCTACCCGCAACACCCCCAACACCTCGAGTTAGGTAGGCTCCCGGATCAAACCCGAAGACGGACGACACGCTGAAGTCTCAAACTTGCAGGAGCCGTTCTCTTTGCCAGGGCACCATTGGACGTCTCAAGTTCGGTTTCAGGCCCAGGGCAGATCAAACGATTGCGGGTCTCAGGTTGAAGTTGTACGTGTGTATACTCGGAAATTTGAACTGCATGTCCGAAGATACTTTGTTTCGACGAGGTTTCTTGGTTGTTTGTGCATGGTTAACTTCTGCCACTTATATGGTATATGCAACATGACAGGTAGTCAGACTCATGCATATATAAGTTTAGATCTGATATATATATATATATATATATGTGTGTGTGTGTGTATGTGTAATATGCCTGTGTGTGTGTGCGCATGTTGTGCGTCTATGTATGTATGCCTGATTATGCATGCATGCACATGCAGTGACATGATCAGCCATTACAGGTCTGTATATCTACATAATTCTACGGATACGTATACTCATACATATACATATACACATGCGCATTCACATACATACGTACATGCACACGTACATACACGCCCACATGCTTACATGTGTGCTTGGCATCTTTGTTACGTAGCACGAATTGCTTCGTAAGACAGGAAGCAGCTGGCTTGTTTTGGGGGGTCCCTTGAAGTCCCTTGCGCCACGCCAGGTGGCGGAGGGTAGTTTTGGCCGTTGATGCGGAGGCCCTTTCCGGCACCTGAACTCTTAACACAGGGTGCGTGAAATCAAAGTTATCGTGCACATCCCCACATTGCGAAAAATTTGTCACGCACTCTGCCCGACCAACCCCAACCGCCAGTCATGAAGCCTCCACTCAAAGCCTCGACCAGGCAGGGACGCTTCGAAGTGTTTCGAGCGCGAAAGCCTTACATGGGTAGGCTAGTGCACCAGAAACTTGGCCTAAATTTGGTCAGTCGTGAGAGGCATGCTTCTCAACAAGCGTCATAGTTCGAAGTTCTAAAGGTCTCATGTCATTTGTCTTCATATCCATCGTCAGTTGCTGTGTTCTGGCAATGTTGTCTTGCAGTGCTGACCGGGACTTGGAATCATTACCATTACGCTTGCTGTCGTCATGATTGCAAGGAGTAGTTGTCAGTAATGCGCAGTTTGTTTTGGGGACTGCCGAACCACATCGACAAAGGTTTGACAACCACTCAACATGTTCGTCGTTGGTACCGGGCGGTGGATCTTAGAGTTTTGGGTTCCAGGTTAGGGCCAGGCCTTACAAATCAGATTCCCATGGCCCGGGTCCCGAAAGCATCGTGTAGGGTTTCGGATGGTGGTTAGAGATTTGCATCTGATGATCCTGAAAGCCTTTGGACATAGCAACAAGCAAGTAGGCCAGAGTCATCACGAAGATGGTGCTAACAGCAGTGAGAACACGAAGCGGCAGCATGAAGATCTAGCTTTCAGTTGCTGTCACGCGGGATGCTCCCGTTTAGCCTCAATGTTAGGAGCCCTTGCCTTAAGGGCGTTTGGAAAGGCAGTCCTGAAAGCCTCACGGAACCTCTCGCAGCTTTCCTAACCGTTCCGGACCTTGAACTGTTTTCCTTTCCCTCAGTATCCTCAAAGATTCCCTGGTCGGTCTATCTCTCTATCTCTCTCTCTCTCTCTGTCTCTCTCTCTCTCTCTCTCTCTCTCTCTCTCTCTCTCCCTCTCTTAGATAGATACGTACATGCACAAATGTGTATGTGTGTGAAATACGAAAGGAAGTACTACAAGGGTTGCTATCAAGCTTGCTATGCAAGAATTGCTGTACGGGTTATGTGCAGTCTGCCAAGCCTTAAGGCCCAAGCCATACGAAGCCTAAACGCCCTAAAACCTCTAAACCCTAACCCTTCCTACCCAACTCTACCAGCCCGAATGATCCTTACTAAACCTCAAAAGTTTTCGAATAATACCTACAAGACTGCGACGACGAGGAGAGCTCGGCGAAACGAATTTGCAGAAAGTCGCCTTATCACAGGCTTCGACATGATTCGACTGCACCTCCACGGCGGTAAGGTGGGGTTTAAGCTTGAGAGCCCCTTGGTAGACTTAGAAGTATAGTATATACCGTCCGCCAAAGCCCTGCCATTCAAATGATTCGGGATGCTAAGTTGAAGCGGTGCCTCGCTCCGCTCTGGGTTGCTGCGCCGATGACTGTCGGAATTGTAAGCATGCTGCTAGAGTAATGGCATGTTCATAAAAAGTTCTCTCCAAACGTGCCAGACAAACTTAGATTTGGCGAGGGTGAACCCGGCCCGGAAAGAGACAACAGAAGAAACGAACAGAAATGGTGACATTTCACGTAGTATAAGCAACTAACGTTCTTCTGACGATTCTCGTCGTCGTCACCTGTTGTCCCTTTCATTGACAGACGCACTTCCCAAGCAAAAGAAACCCTGAAGTTTCCACCTTCTGCAGTCGCGGCCAGCTGGTACGTCTTGGGCGTTGCATGTAGAATGGCGTCCTTGCAGCACAAGCAGGCGCAAAGGGGGAGACGTGGTGCTCCCATCTTCGGCAGTGTAAAAGTCTTGGGTTTAGAGAGTTCAAGTACCTAGCTATGCCCGAAAACCCAAAAATCCTTACCCCACGAGTGTATCGCTCTGAAGATGCTAAGATGCCGGAGAGTCCTGTTTCGGCGTCAGAGCGGGGACCGAATTCAATGAAATTACATCTCGCCCTCCGCTTCCGAGCCTCGAATCAAAAACCCGCGCCAAACTTACCAAAGCTCTGACGCT
Organism: Symbiodinium sp. CCMP2592; assembly: GCA_905221615.1. NCBI lineage: Eukaryota > Dinophyceae > Suessiales > Symbiodiniaceae > Symbiodinium > Symbiodinium sp. CCMP2592. The sequence continues at coordinate 1,009,881 of CAJNDT010001002.1, forward strand.
TGAAACATGGGCTCATGAATCCATAAATCCCAATCCTGAAGCTTCCTTAAGCCCTCACATCTTGAGCCCGCATCCTTCACTCGCTCAAGACAGAAGCGCATAAACCCCAATCCCTGAACCCAATAGAAGCTCCGATAGGTGGCAGCCGGGTGGCAACAACTCCGAGCACGACTCGAGTTCCTGGGCTGATGTGGTCATGTCTTTGTTGCTCTTATTGTTGAAGGGTTTAATGTTACTTTAGGCCTTGTCCTTGGCGCGCTGTCGAGCTTGCGGCGGCCGCACATCTTCTTCCTTATTTATCATTCATAATGAATGTCGCTTTTGCTTTGTTTAAGAATGCTTTGCAGTTGTATTCTTCTTCCGGTGGTGGTGTTACTGCTACCGTATGCGCGTGTATGTGTGTTAGTTAGTTAGTTAATTAGTTAGTTAGTGTATTTCGGTTGTGGCTGGCACGGTTGCTTCTGCATGTTCGCCTCTCTGCTGTTGAAAGCTGTTGCGGACGGTATCAGACCTTCACTTTCGCTCTGTCCTGATGAGTCCGGCATTTGCTCAACGTCCTGGGGAGTGTCGCCAATGGTGATGACGATGCTGCTGTCAGTGGTGATGGCGCAACACTTGATTGGCAGGCTTCAGCCAAAACCGGCTGAAGGGATGAGAATGTCTCAAAACAGGGGATGTTCCTGTAGACTCTAGACCCGACTATATAGCCAGTTCCAGGTAGCAGAGCTTTACGACCTCTTGCAATGAAGGACTTGGTCAACACCGAGCAAAGAACTGCATCTATCCACCTGAGCAGTTCATCCTGGCGATCGCAAAGTCGACGGATGCCCGGCACGGTTTTTTGCTGTTGACTCGCTCGGGTGAGATTGGGACATTCACCCCAAAACGTGGGCTGGTGACCACGCCTTTTCCTTGGAGGGATCTCGATCCGACACGCTGGTACAGACTCCTTGCGGTGGGAAGTGGCAACAGCACGGCTTTCTTCTGCAACGGCGAGCACATCGGAGCTGTGCCTGCAGTACCCGAGCGATGGCAGTGGCCTGCGAGGCTGGGGTTCTGTAGAAACTGTGGCAAGTGTAAGCGGCGTAGCAAAGGCCCTGAAGCCCTGGCCTCTGAAGCCCCGATGCCGAGATTCGGTGGCGATGCGGATGCGCGCAAGCCGCAGGGAGCCGGAGAGCTGCGCAACGTCATGTTTTGCACACTGCGCCAACTGCACCCTGGCGCTGCTCCACAGGAAGAATGCCGAGCATCGGAGACGGAAAATGCCAAGACGCTTTGTGCCTTTCAGCTTGCCATGAAAAGCGCCATTGGGCCTTACCCTCCCAACTCCATACATACCGAGCTGTGCACGAATGCCAGGTAGCGCTTGCAATTTCCTGTCAAATCCTCCCTCCTGCGTACATAGGCATAAACTGTATATGTGTTGGACGAGTTCACGAGACCACCAACACTAGCAATGCAAATGCCGTAGAAAGGGACGCGTGCCCGGACCTGTAACATGACTCATCCGCTTTGACAAAACTCACAATAGTGCACATGCATATCTGCATACAGACAATAAAGCCATCGGACACCTTCTTACTTGCGACACTGTTTTTATGCCAAAGCATGTTTCTCTTCAGAGAACAGGCAAGGCATATCCAGACCATACACACGGGCTCTCTCTCTCTCTCTCTCTGTGTAGCTCTATTGCATCACAGCGTTGTAGTATCTTTCTTCAGCTTATTGCATCGAGACCCGTATAGCAGAATACAGTTTACAGCAGCATAAGATACCACATACAATGCCAGTGCTTGGGCAAGCAAGTCGATGTAGCGATCGTACAGTATCATCCAATATATTTCTTACCACTTGAGACTGAACGCTTTATGCAGTCGGTCGTGGTCTACATGTAAACCGCGGGATCCAGACCTCAGCCGTGCGACGCGGTTCATCCTTTTGAGTGCAATCTGCTGGCAGGCCGGTACTGCTGGCACACTCTCCGAGATCCTCGTCACGTGCCGTGCCCAACATGTCCTTGAAGGGCTGCAAAGAGGTTTCTTAGGTCTCGGCAAGCTTCACCTGAGGTGAAAATCTTCAACTTCAGTTCAGGTTATGAAGTTGAGGGCCTGGAGAGTCTTGTTTCGAGGTCTGCAACTCGTGGTCTAGAGAACACCGGGACCAACCCTGAAAGCCATCCCATCTCTTTCGCATCCTGGATGGGCGGAGCTGATTTGATGGGGTGGAGCTGGTCAGGGTTGGATTCCCGCCGTTACGAAAAGGATTGATTAGGGTTTGGGATTTGCGGCTTGGGTGGGGTCGAATCTTGCATGAGTAGCGCCAAGGTTTCCAATCCCGATTTGTTTCTGACAATAGGCATTCTTGCTTTGAGGTCCCAACTCTCGAAGACGAGCCGGATTCGAAAGGATGCACAATGGGACTGCTTCCAATCCCACCAACCGTAAAGCTCTGGCAGTGCTCGAGCCAGAGACACACTAAATCCGAAAACCCTCATAGGGAAATCTACGTTCGAACCATCCGGGCATGGGGACGGGGATTGTAGATTGCAACTCGGATCCTTGAATTACCGAGAGCCGAAGCCATCCGAGCAGCGTCGCGATGCACTGGCTCCTAAAATCACACTTGTGCCAGCATTATGTCCAGGGGGTTGTTTGGGTTTGCCAGGGTTCATTGCTCCTTGAAATGGAAGAGCATTGAAATGTTCGGGGCCTCAGCTCAGGGTCTGACCCAGTGTCACAACGATGTTCTTGATTCATGCCGTGTCCCTGGAGCCTGGACACTAAAGTCTGCAAAGCTACAACTCGCGACTTCGCAATTTTGGCTCGAAGACGCCCCCGTCCAAGACAGGGGCGGCTCTGACTCGCCAAGACGGCGTGCGGGGAAGGGGGGCGGGCTTCGTAACAGACGGAGAGACTGATAGCAGATCGAAAATGCAAGGAAAGAGAACTCTTACGACTCTGCCTAAGCAGCCCATCAACTACCCAATGCCCTTGACACTTATAAGACTGTAGCCAACTTCCCGAAGCTTCGCTCGATGCTCTACCTTCGCCCATCGAGCCATGTTGGATTCTCTTTGACTTGAGTGCAGCTGGACCATGTGTTCTCGATCCTTTGTGGTTCAGAAGCGCAGCGGCAAGTCCCTGAACCGCTATCAGATTGGCGATTCACTGGGTGCAGGTGGGCACTGCAGGGCCACAGGTCCTTTCTAAACTCCTTCGGGTGCTGGGTTCGAGCTTCAGCCCAGCCTCCGCCTCAGAACTATGGGTCGTGTAGGTGTGGATCAACACCTCCTCCGCTTGCAAGCTTCCCCAGTCTTTCGAATTTCAGCTGCCGTCATATTTACAGGGCCATGGCGCCCCGTGGATTGATAATCGAGCAGGTTCGAGCTGAATGACTTTAGTCAGTCTTTATGAAGATTCAATGTCATCGTACCCCTCCTTCTTCCCCCATTATTTGCCCTAAATCCCGAAGTCGAAGTCGGAAAACCCATTGCTGCACCTCAACCCGGTTCCAGACATGAAAATGGTTGAGAACAGCCTTCAGTGGATTCCAGGCCTTTGAAACCCATCTCTTGCGAGCCATTCGTGGCTACTTTTGGGTTGGGAAATAGGGTCAAGGAGTTTTGTGAAGAGCCCCCACCCCCCTTGCCCTCCCTCGGACGTTCGTGCCAGGCTGCTTCGGGACCGTAGCGAAGGCAACCGACAAGGTCTCAGGCGTTCGACGGGCCTTCAAGACTGTCTCCAAGGTCAAGCAAGCTCAAATGTCGAAGAAGGATCCGACTAGGGCTTCAACTTTGCATGCACTGCTTGCGCAGCAGCGTTGTTGGCGGTTTGCTTCGCTTCTTATTCTAGAGCTTCGGGAATGGGTAGAAGGCCAAGGTGACAAGTTGCTTTGGTCTTTGGCAGGCGACCGCGGTTGATGATGATGATGATGATGACTATGATAGTTGGGCTAGAGTTTTGGCCATGGAAGTCGTGCATGATGGTCCTTTGTCCTTTCCTTTCTGTTCTCCCACAAAACCGTGGAGCTAGGAAGCGGCAATGATGGCACCACTGGACCATCCCAGCATTTGCCGCTGAGCTTGTCTGGGAGCTGGTGAACGGGCTAAGCAGGGGTTCGCGTAGGAAGATCAAGAGAGTGGGTCAGTGGGTCTGATCTAGTATGCGACAACAGAAAGGAGAGAGTCACAGAGAGAAAGATTGAGCGAGAGGGAGCCCTCGCCCCTCAAGCCCTGGCGAAGAAGGGAGCAAAACTTTGCGTCCAACCAACAGAGAGAGAGAGAGAGAGAGGGGGAGAGAGATAACACTTGCCATGGCCCAAGGTGAAACTCTCACATGTTCTGCTTGTAAGTTGACCACGTGCGAAAAGCCTTTTGACACGGCTAACAAACCTCGTGGGGCAACCGTGATGATGATACTGTGGTTACACTGCGCCTTTTAGCAGCTTCCTAGTGTTACTTTTGCTGTTGGGGCATCCGGTTTGCCTTGCTCGTTGCCTCACCTGGCTTCCCTGAAACAATTGGGGGCGCCGGAGCAACCAGAGGCCAGTCGCTAGTCCAACGTTAGAGCAAAGTCTGGGCTGGCCGCATGAAAAGCCACGCGGCCAGGTCTTGGTTCACAGTGGCGACGGCTAAGGACATTATACGGCTGACACTATGGAGTTCATGATGTAACTGCGCGATGCATCATAGCACAACCGTTGGGCCACGAGAGACGAAGTTGCTCTTGCAACGTTGATGTGCTTGGTAGCTACCAAAATCGCCGCGAGGTTCTTTGCACCAACCTTCAGCTACAAGATAATTCGGGCTGTCAAGCGTCTAGGATAGGAAGAACAGCCAGCAGCACAGATGGAAATTGGGGTTCTGTGTAGGGTATGCTAGTGGACCAGGTCCTTTTCCCAGATGTCCAATCCCTAAGACAACAGCTAAATCCGACTCTCGACTAGATGAGCCGTGCTCTACACTCCTGAGCTCGAGCACTTAAACCCAACGGCACGGAAACCATCTACTCAGGCCGGCTCTATGATGTTATTGATGACAAAGAGCACATGTACTTCGTGATGGAGTAACGCGGCTGTCAAAAGTTGGCAGGGGTGCTCCATCGTTCGGCACATCTGTGCAGCATACGACAGTGGTTCTGCAACCATTCGATGAGCATGCAGTGCGACCCAGACTAGATTCGGAGAGGTAGGTCCCATAAAGAGCCCAGCATCCGGTCAAGTCCTGCATCTCTTTGATTTTCCGAAGATGTAGTTTCTCCGAATACCAAATAAAGCCTTGACAGCCTGGTTTTGGCAAGTTTTACGTCCCAAGGCACGGGCAGGGTGGGCTTGGTCTACGAGTCGGAAGAAGAGCAACAGCGTTTCTTTGTAATCCCCATGGGCCTATACATGTATCTGGGACTCAACAATGTCCCAACCCGTCTGAACGGTGCAGGCAAGACGACCAGGCCTCAGGGCTGAAACCCAGATGCGGATACCCACCGGTGAAGCTCAAGAGAAGTGGTTGAACCCCGGACCCCTTCAGTGCCTTCTGATACCCAGACACTGGGCCAGACATGTGAAAGGCTCCCGCAACGGTGCGCCGCATCAATGTGATGCGGCTGCCGATACCTTGAGAAACGGCAGCGTAGGGATGGGCACGTGCATTCCTCACATGCTTTTCTGCTTCGGAAAAGCACTCCCCCGACCTTGTGCTGTCCTGTCTTCGGCTAATACAGAGAGACAGTGGATACAGCAAGAACAAAATAGTAATGACAGTGATGATGACGATGATAGTTAACAACAAGGCTGAAAAGTCGGATAACCCCAGTATTACATGTTTACTTGTTAATAGCCAAACGAGACCAGGATGCACGCCTGTTCCCAGGCTTTGTGCTGGAGGTGACTTGCAGAAGCGCCTCCAGGATTTCACCGACCAGTTCTTGCCCGAACCCACGGCTGCGCCACTGGGACGAAGGTTTGCAGATGACTCTTTCAGGGTTTAGGTCTTCCGGCTGATTGCAAGAGTCCTGGATGCAAAGGTCTTGGGGTCTGGGTGTTTGGAGATCACTATGTCGACGATGTCTCTCGTGGCTGACCATCATGAAGTGAAGCCCACGTCTCAAGCTCAATCCTTTAAGTCGTCCTGCCTGGCTCGAGCCAAAGTTGATCAGCCGAAACCTGAAGTCCTCCAACCGTGTCTCTTAGTCTAGCCTGCATTCGCGAAGGGTCTCGTTATAGCAGGAAGACCCCAAAGCCCATCCCCTGCGATCGCATTCAAGACATCAACCCCAACCCCGAAAACCGGAACCTCAAAGAACAAGCTTCATGCGGACGAAGATCCGCGCGAGAAAAACCTGCAGTTTTGCTGTCCCCAATGCAAGTACAATAATTGTGGGGCACGCCCGGCCCCTGCGAAGGCGATGTTTGTGCAGCATCGCGTGTTTCATGCAGTGATGCAGAATACTCAATCGAACAAGCTCGAGGTCACTCATGAAGCAGCTGTTCTCTGCCATGAACTACCTCCACCAGCTGCTCTACCTGCAGAGATTCAGATTGCGAGGTCTTCAACAGAAGCATCCGCAAAAGCTACGGGCAAGTAGGCACTTGCTCTGAGCTATCTTTGTCTCCGTAAAACCCTAGTTCGAGCAGCGATTCACAGAGAAGCTTCGGCGCAACATCGCGGAGGTCAAGGCCCTGGGACCCTGACAGCGCTCCGATCCTGAAACCCTTGAAATTTATAGTGAGGTATCATATGCATGCTCACTAATGTTCGCAGTGGTGCGACTATCAGATATTGTTGTTCTGAAAATGACTATCGGACTATCGGCCCCTAAGAAACCATAAGCCCTGAGACTAGGGGGACCTTAGGCTCGGGATCTCGCATGGAGATTTCGCAGCGCGGAATGTTCTGCTCAAGGAGGACAAGCCTTTGGATGAAAGCATCCCGGCTCACTTAGCGTCTCTTCCAATCGTGCCTCTCCCCAGAAATTGCATCCAATTAGTTTTTAGCGGAAACAGCAGGACACAGCTTGGGTCTTATAGGAGTCCTAATGCTTCCTCTCAACCCTTTCCCTCCAAGAAGCCTCGCCTCACGAAAGTGCCATGTTCTTCGCCAGACCCCGTCTGGCAGCCTTGTCCCTACATATCTGGGCACGATTGAACTTCAGCCCTCGCGCCACCTTCGCAAGAGAAGCACCTCCACGTCGGATCCCAAGAACCTGAAAAGCCCACGGAGCCTCTTAAGGGGCCCGTCCTTGCAAGATGTACAGGCATGGTCAAAATTGCAGATTTCGGGAGTGCTCGCAGCGTCGATACGCTCCTTGTCTTGACTGCTTTGCTTTGCGGGTTGTTTGGGGACCTTTGGCGGCATGAGAGGGGATGGGTCTGTGGAGCGCTGTACAGCTGCAACAGGATACCACTAAAACTGAACTTGTGCAGGTGCATGTGCAAGGTGACTTGGAGTTTCGGTTATGTCGGGCGTGAGAGTTTTGAAGGCTTTCGATACACTTACAGCTTGTAGCATCTTTCCTTCGACGGCTTGGTGCTTGCTGCGCAAAAGAGTTGCACTTCTTTGCACCAGCAGTTTAGCGCATAGCGTTTAGGATGTACCATTTTTGAAACGCTGAAGGAGCTGGAAACGAAGTAGTTACGTAGTTCAAAGTGAACCTTCCGGGGGCGTTTAGATCTGCCGGGCACTGCCACACTTTTAAAGGGTGGTCGGAAGCGGCTCTGCGATTTTGTTCGGCGCGTTTGCCTCTCACCTACACCGGCATGAGTTATTCAAAACTCGCTTAACATCAGTAAACCCTAGCCCAAACAAGAAGCCCACCAGAGATGCCCAAGGACGCAAGAGTCCGGATCCCACAAGAGCGACATTTGGGGTCTTGGGCGGCCTGGCAGGAGAAAGCCAACGGAAATCCCAGAGCCGGGGGATTGGGATCAGGGCTGCTGTCAAAAATTGGGACTGTTGTGTTTCCTGTCTGGATTGGAGACAGTATTGCGCATGTGCAGCTGCGGTCTCGTTCCGATGCTCGCAATCTCGTTGACGAAGTGCGAAGAAAGACGGCGCGGCCGCGCCAAAGAATGCCTTCTGTTCAATGTTCTTTTTAGCAGACAAAGTAACCGCCCCTGCCCACGGCGGAGGCGGCTCATGCGTGGCCTTGTCTGTGACATTAGCCGCGTGCTGGGCAAGTCCACGATCGCAAGCGCATCCTGGCAGGAATTCGGGGCACAGAATCTGGGATTCACGGTGTAGGGCTGGTCGATGCTGCACACCGTTAACACAACTTCACTTCCAGCATCTCGTTGAGGCACTTCACACTGAAATGGCAAAACCATACTGCAAGCAACCGTGCTTGGCTTCAAACATGACACCCGGCGGGGAAATCGCTCCAGGCCCAAACCCTGAACCTACGAAAATGGATTGAATCCTGAATCAAACCTCAGAGCGTTTTGGGGTTTCGAGCAGAAGCAATGGAGTTTTTCGGGTTGACAGGGCGTGGAATCAGAAGGTCTTTGCTGGGGGATTGGTTTTGGTCATTCCGATGCGAGAATGGCGGCAGGGCCTCCCATTGAGCTTGCTAGAGGTGACTAACACAGCGGCCTAAATAATTACCTATCTTATTGTCAGGGTTCCTTATCATAATCGTAGTATGATGGGCCCAAAACCCCATTCTAATCACTAAGGCCCCTATAGACATGACGTTCCAAGTTCGCTTGAGGCTCGAAATCGAACTGAACTGGGCACCTCTTGAGGAAGCCTCAGAAAGGAGGGGACCCAAGCATGCAGCCGTGAACAGCAAGATCCTTACTAAGAACACGGACCAGAGATCTCTGATAGGTTTAAACTCCCACAGATTGGAGCTTAAACCTTGAGCTGCGAGTGGTAAAGAAGACTCTAAACCCGAAGAAAGCCAGAGGTCAGAATTATGGTACAATGCCCCCAAAACCCTATTCTCTTAAGGCCCCTGCCCTACTTTAGCATTAGCAGACCAAGAGGCCTCTGGTCAAACGTCGGCTCGAAAGCCGATGGACGACAGCGCCGCCGGACTGCGATGTGCGAGAGGGGTCTGACGACTTTGGGAATCGGGTTCAGGAGCAGGGCGTAGGATCTAGCATAGTGGCTTACAGTTTCGCTACAGTGCTGAAAAACCCTAGACTTTAACTGGACTGACCTTGAAGTCATATAGATGATGGCATTCCCGTCCTGGTACCGCTGCCACGTGAATGGCGGGCTTCGGAATGCAGCTGTGTCTTATTTGGATCTGGTGGGTCACAGAAAAGTTTGATCCAAGACTGCAACGACTGGGCACCTGTCGAAAGCCATTGGGCTCAGCCCCTGCTTTGGGCTAAGTTTACCGTAGCCTTTAGGGTTTACATAGGCTGTCATTTGGATTATAGACTGCCCGCACTCAGCCTTTTTCACAACCGCCTGGCCCAAATAAACGAGATCAGGGAAAGCTCCAGTGTAAGGCACCTTTTCAGCGACTTCCTCGTAATCTGAGTCGTATTTAACCACAGCACACAGTCGAACTGGTTATTCCGGCCCATGGATAGTATTCGTATGTGTGTGTGTGCATATATATATAGAGGCATACGGTTACCATATACATCTCACACACTGCACATGTGTATGGGCGGAGGCAGAAAGGGATATATATATATATATATAGATGTATATATTATACATATATATATATATGTTCATAAAATATAAGTTACATGTCCAGAGTTTTATTGACTTCCGCAATGCCTTACCATACTCTTGGGGGGTTTGGAATGCATGAGCGGCATCGGATCCGCTTCGAGGGTGCAGGAAACGCCCGAACTTTTTGCTGCGTTAGTAGACGAATACCAATCAGCTTCCAGCGACTGAGGCCCTGAGCAGTGTTCGTGATGGTGTTTCCAGTCCGGTTTAAGGCTCCCACACCCAGACACTGCGGTTTTTGCCGGCCACAGCACTGCGCAGCAGCGCAGTTGCCGACACGGAAACAACCGCCAGACTTGTAGTCATGTGGAGTCGAAGGAGCAGTTGCGGATAGTTGAGGGATTGAACCGTCGGAACAAGGCCCAGAACTGTGACCACCGATAAAAACTCCAAGAACTACTAGTGGCAAGCTTAGAGACTTTTCTTCACCAGCACTCCGAAAACTGACCGACGGCTGCTTGCGACCTTTTTCTGTGGATCTTTCACTGCTTCGAATGAGTGGGCTTTCCTTTTCGGGAGATGGGTGGGAAGCCTGGGGTCATCGGTTTACACTGGTGCGACTCCTGCAGCCGGTGTTCTGCTTCGGCATTGCTCACAGCGTCATGGACAATCTCAAGTGTTGTGCACGGGGCTTGTTGCTTCCGGAGAGAGCAGATGCAACGGCCTTGAGGCATGGCTTGGGCATTCAGACGAGTCGCGCTGCCTTTGTGGCCGAATTCTCCGCCGGGATCCTGCTGCAAGGCCTTCGAGGGTGAGTTTTGGGCTCCAAGGGGCTTTTCAGAGCTCGGTGTCCGCACAAAACTGTTCACATCACTTCTCGCAAGTGGTGTCACGAACTAAACTGGACCCTAAGCCCTTCAGAAGCACGATGGCCGAAGGTGGACAGCAGAGGAGGCTTTACACCATCCCTGGCTGATGGGCGCGAAAATGCAGTCGAAGGACACTGCGCCCGCAGGAAAAAAACATTAATTTAGAGTCGAGGGTTGATAGAAACATTGTTTCACGAGCAATAGCACAGGAACCCGGAATGGCGAAAGGATAGTCGCGTGTCCTGAGCCGTGAAACGCCTCAGGTTCAATAAGCCCCTGGGAAGCTGAAGTGGGAATCTCATGCAGGAGGCTCCTCAGACGTAGCCGCGGGCCAGATCCCCCCAGTTGCGACTAGTGTGGTCAGACCGGAGACGAGTTCATACCTCATACGTGGCATCGGATATCGAACGACCTTGCAAGAGGCTAGCCCAATGGCCCCAAACCTGAAACTCGAAATCGAGAGTCGTTGCACGACAGCCCGGGAGTTAGGGTGTGGTGCTCAAGATTGACAGGAGGCAGCCGTTCCGGAGAACATCCTCCAACGCCTTCAGCAGCTTCGCTGCAAACCAATCTCTGCCAAAGTCAAAGCCCTGCCTCAATTGAGACTGACTCGGACGGCCCGGAGGAGGGGGAGGGTCTCGCCTCCTACTGCGGGCTCGGCCGAGAGCCGCAAGTCCCGTGCAGGTTCACAGGTCCTCAGGTGCAACTGCAACCAGGGTTGTGACAACGACGACTACTCACTGCTACTTGCTACTTGCTGCTGCTGCTCCCTCTAACACAACTACTTAGAGGAGAACCCCAAAATTCAAGATGCAGGGCTTGTGCTTCCAAAGCAAACCCGAGAGTACACGAGAGTTGACGCAGGGCTTTCGCCAATGCCAGCAGCCTCGAGCGGATTGCGCTGCAAGCCATCGCCGAGCACCTTGGCAGTCGCATTAGCCAGCATATTGGTCAGGCGTTGTGGCGAAAAGGCCTTCACCCGGCTTCCAGCGATGACAACACTTCGCTGAGAATGGAAACTGAAGCTACCGTTTGTCAGTCAGGCCGTCTCGTTACTGGGCAAGTCAATGAGCGCCCTGTTTCGGCAAGTAACCTCGGTGCATCCTTTGTTGAATCAACTGTGTTCCTGCCCCACTTCCTCACTACGCTACTCTCATGCAATTGAAGTCGAGGGTTCAGTTCCTTGTCATTTTCGACTGGTTGCGTTCTCCTGACGCTCGGAACTTTTGTGTACAACAGGGCTTGCCGATAGCCGTGCACGGTCAGGTTGGATATTGGGATCAGACAGGGACAAGCAGTCCTGGCAGAAAACTGATCGGTGCGTTACCTTCGTCATGGCGAAAGATGCAGTTTTGAAGCCCGTGCACCGCACCCTACCTGTCGCCGGACAGGAAGGGTTGAGACCGCTCTATCAAGATGAGAAAAGTTTGAAGAAGGTACCACCTTGACGCAGCATCGACTGCCATGGCAGCTTGATCTGTTTCGCGCCTGCGCAAACCAGTGCAACAGCAACAACAACCATGGGACATGGAAGCCTGAACAGCAATCAACAAGGACCCCCAACAGCCCCAACATGGGACTGTGGACCCTGAGCTGAGGGGCCTAGTAGGGCCTAGAAGTTTCTTTCGAAGGCAGAGAGGAGGCTGCGAAAGCCTCTTTGTCACACTGGACAAGCCGCTTGGCCTTTGAATGATCGTCTAAGGGGATGCGAAATACTGAGTCTTAGGAGCCAACTTCTGCTGTGATGTCGGTATTGAAGCTTCCTGAGGCGCTGAAACAGGAAGGGAAGACACCAGCGAAAGGTGAGAGCAACTCAACCCTGCACCAGCCCGCGCTCAAAACCCCAAGGACCTGACGATCCCCAGAACCCTGGCCCTAGGGTCCGTATCGTACAGCTCCGAAGCTTTCAACACCTAGTGACAGCGTCCGGCACATTCTTGGCATCATGTTGCTTCCAGGGACGCTGATGGCCTCCTCACACCAGCAGACCTCCAGTGCCCTGGAGCGAAAGATAGGGCGTATGTCTCGCAGGGTGTTGCTGTTGGGGGGCCAAACGGCCCAAAGAGCCAAGAAAGAACCTCCGGGCCGCCGTCTATTCAAAACCCGCAGGCCCAAGCAGGGCCGGCAAGCCCAGGTGCTCCTTGGAACAAGTCTTCGGCACAGCGGTTGAGATGCCGAACTTGCATTCACTCCTGGCCGAGGCAGAGAGGGCTCGGATTCAGTTGTTAGAGCTTCCAGAGTTTGTCGGGTTAAGGCTTTGTAAGGCTTTGGGATTTTAACAGTTCTGGTTGCGGCTCTTTGGAATGAAGGCGCATGGCGTATGATATAATAGTATAGTAGTGGGAATTTTGTGATTGGGCCCAAGAAACAGGCAGCTTATGGCGTCGGGATTGGGGCGGTGTTGGGCTCAGGCCTTGGTCTTTAGGGCCTGGTTCTGGCGGTTCATTGCCTACCGAAGAAGCGGAGGTGCAACTGCAGAGAGTCTTACATGAAGTAACCAACATCTCAAAGTTACCCTTTCTCTTGCGTTCGACGTTGCGAGAAGCTGCAGCGACCGCTGCAAAAAAGCAGTGCAAGTCGCAGAACACCCCGACTCGGGCCTTGCTAGATGAATGTCAATACAAAGCCAACTACGGCTTAATCACCAGCAGCATAAGCAGCAACAGCCACAAGAAGATCAGAATACTCCAAAGTAAGTGTCATGCGCTGGATGAACCTGACAACCAAATCCCAGGTCGATCCGGATGGTGTCGGCGTGGTAGAGCTTTCGACTTTCAAGGCTGCGATGCTTCAGGCCCCGTTGGCCTGGGCCTTGCTTGACCTGAGGATCTGAAGAACGTGATCATTGAAGAGTTCAAGTTGACAGGGTGTATGTTTCACTTGAGAATCAGCATGGCGGGCCGGGCCCCCAACCCTAACTTCAGATCCTTGCGACAACACGTGACCATCAGTTCTGCTAGTGTTTGTATTTTTAAGCTAAACATCGCCGTGCTCGGGCTGATAGTACTTGTATTCATGATGTTGACAGCTACCGCTGAACACGAGAAGCAACAACGAAGAGAACCCTCTGAACCCCAAACAAAGGAGTCGCCCTAGATGAGAGCGAACTGTAATACTTGTAGCTGCAAGTTCGAAAGCCTTGCCCAAAGCAACACGATGCCTAAACCGGAAGGCTTCAAGGGCTCAGACCCGGAATTAAAACTGCCCAGCATATTTCAACTGAGCTCGCTGCATCAAGAAGCTCGAGACCACGACCTGGCAGACTGCCGCGGTCCCGCTGGGATTCATATTGCTTGCATTTGCATGGTCATGAACCTCGTGACCTCGTCCTGTATGTCCCATCACACCGCTCCAGAGAATTTGGATGTTTTTGTTCGCGGTTTTGTCTTGACGAGGCAGCCAGCTTGGACAAGAGAATGATACTAGCCGGCTTCCGTGTGATCGACAGGGACGCTTGGCTGTTAACTATGGAGCTGGACATTTGTGGGTTGTGAGTTTTGCGGCGACGACTCTGTGACTTGTGTTGCTTGTTTGCCATTACCAACGAAATTGAAATAAACTTCGCACGCTCACGCCCCCACCCCACACAACAAAGAAACATCGCCCCAGCCTTTGCAAAGGAAGTCTCGCAGTTGAAGCCTCAATTCGGGGGAAACAAACCCATCACGCTTCAAGTGCAGTAGACGTCGAACAGGGGTTCGTATGAAATTCGTGATAGTCGGTGGAGGTATAGTAACCATCGAATTAAGTGACACCGGTAGTCCACAAAGAAAATAATTCTTCTCGTCTTGCGGAGAAATAAGAAACAGAATTCCATCCGCAGCAGCACACCATTCGTACAGTGGAAGCCGTCGTCGTGGCAGTAGCAAAGGTCGTAGTATGTCGTAGTCATATTGGCAGTGGTAGTGGTAGCAGCTAGTGGCTCCTTCGACTTCCCTTTCGACCCCTCGTCGGCCGTTTCAGCGATTGTTCGTGGACGCTGCTCTGTTGCCAGATAGGGCAGCTGAGACCACGACGATGATAAGCACGAGAACAAAAACGACGACTGCTCCCGGCGATGGGGATAGACATATGTTCGGCATTTCCGAGAGGACCAAGTGCCTCCAAGGACATGGATGGCAAGATTACCGCCAGAGACCTTCTGCGAGTGTTCGTTGAAATGGAGGTAGAGGAGGTTGCTGAGACATCTTGGCAGAAGCTTTAGGTTCCTTTGTTAGTCCACGCGGCAGAAGCACTGTACCAGGATGTCCAACATGTTTCTTGGTCTTGCGATGATTGCAGAGCTTCGAGCAGAGCCCAAAATGAAGAGGTTTAGTAGAGTGTAGTGGAGCTCTTCGTGGCGATTTGCGGAAGGGGATAAAGCACGATTGGGATCTCAGGCATCCAGCATGGTGGCGGCCTTCGATTTGGATTGTGATGGAGGTCTAAATTCGGAGGAATTCACCGGCATGGTGCATTCTTATTTCCAAACACAAACTGCTGAAGGCACCTGGCCAAAGACGCCTCTGAAGCGGAAGACTCCCGAGATGAGGCGATTCAAGCTTTTCTCGATGAGCATGAGGAACTTCCGCACTGTGGATGAAGACGACAATGACGCCCACTCGAGCTGCGTCGCATCAAGTATCTTTACCACGAGCAACCTGGCTGGGGACAGTCGCCTGGTTGAGTCCAGCAGCAGCAGTGGCGGGGAGGAGGAGGTGGACACGGCATTATCCTTGTCCCTGTCTCAGCCACCAAGCATGCAGCAGCAGCTTTTCTGCTTTCGTGACACTTATCGAGGTTCGGGAGTCATAGAGTTGGTTGATCCTCGATGGACCCAGGTCGCAGGTGCCAGAGCGCACGAAACCCGCGAAGCCGCTGGGAAAACCGGCTGCCAAACCGCTCACCAAGCCTCCTGCCAAGCCGGCTGTGGCCGTGAGCAAGGCACGGCTTGATGCTTCAGAGAAACCCTAAAACGAGAAGGAAAAGCCCGCAAAGATAGCTTGGCAGCAAACGCTGATAGTCTTGTAGAGGAGTTCCGATGACTGATCGGGCTCGGCCGATTCTCTTTAAAAAGCATGGAAACATGCTGCCCGTCCTCGTGTGTCCTTCCTGCCGCTGCATGCTCAGCAGGTTCGTTTCTCTGTGCTCTTGGCATCTCCGACTTTTCCTTGTTCGGTGTAGAGTGTAGGGAGATGCAGGGGGCCTTTGTTCTGACTTGTGCCCCCGACGATTGTTCATCCTCCCACGGCCCCTTGTCCTGCAACTTTTGGTCTTCCATGTCTCCGTACATCCCCGACGCCTCTGCAATGCCGTGGAGCTGCCGGCATGCTGCAGACAGCGGTTCATGTCTGAAGATTAAACAGTTGCCGTTTGCACACTATGCTTCAGGCTGTGTTGGACACTTCCTGTTTTGCTTGCCCCCATGTGCTCTTTTTCGCCTGCGGCCCGATGCTTGAAGTTCGTAAGGGCGCAGCCCGTTTGGCTTGCATTCAGCTGCTCCGCGTGCAGCACGTGACCCCCTTCCGACCCTACTCCCCCAGTCTTTTTAATCCTATCGCCTCTTTCTCCTGCCCAGTCTAGAAAAGGTCCACACCCCGTCACGTGCCTTCACGCTACGCCGTTCCCGTCTCCGTTCCCGGTTTCCTCGACCCTTGTCCTGGTTCCCGTTTTCCGCCGGTCCAGACTTGAATCATCCCGTCGGTGCCACTGCCCCTGTTCTGGCAAGAAGCCCCAAAGCACGAGGAAGGCAGCACAGGCTATGACCAGACCGCGGCCATTGTACACTAAGTTACACAAAAACAGCGAGGTTAGCGACAGCGTCTGCAAAACTGGCTTATAAGAGTAAGCAGCAGAAGTCGTGGTCTCCAGCTTTTCACTCTAGCGCCGTGACACGATGAGCCAGGTGTCGGCAAGGGGCGCGGGGGCTTCAGATAGTCGGCCTGTCGCCCAGCAGAAGTCATGGACAGAGTCTACGGCGTCTGCGGCTCCTCGCCTGAGATCTAGTGCTGTCTTTGCAGTAAATGACCTGGTTGACTACGGAGACGCTGAGACTCAAACAGTGGGTACCGCCAGCAGGAAAGGAAAACAATCCCACCGGACGTAACACACTCATTCATTCCTTCTATCGTTTCTTCCCGGTCTCAGTCGATCGTCGTGATGGCAACTCCACTCCATCTCCTGACTGTCCTGATATGACGGCTGCTGGTGTGCCATTCATCGTTAATGCAGAGATGTACTGCCAGCTGCATCAGCAACAATTACCGCCACGGCTGGCAAGGCGACCGACACAAAGATGACGTGCGACTACTGTTCCGCCTGCTCCTCCTCCCGCTACGGCTGCTACTACTGCTGCTGCTCCGACTGGGTGCAACTACTCTACTACTTCTGCTTCTACTTCTACTTCATTCTTCTTCTACTTCTACCACTGCTACTACTATTACTACTACTACTCCTACTATTCCTACTACTCCTAATGCCTCTGCTCCTGCTCCTGCTGCCGCAGCTGGTGATTTCGAGAGTATATGGTTCTTTCGGTGGTGATTTACTTATCGTCGCTCCAAGAACATGCAGGATGTCATGTTGCTGGAGAGCCGACTTGCTGAAAAGCGCAGGTTGTTCGTGAGTTGTTCGTGATATCGATGCGAAGCTATGGCATGCTCTCTAAGTTTGACAGATCAAAGTTACGAAGGCGAATATGCGCAATGATTGCGTGTTCTGGAGTTGAGTTCACGCCATGAGAGAGAGAGAGAGAGAGAGAGAGAGAGAGAGAGAGAGAGAGAGAGAGAGAGAGAGACATGATTGAACCTTAAGCCCACTGTACCAGGAGAAGGTTGCGAAGCCACCGGCCTCGAAGAAGACGGAGTCACGCCCCGAAGCGGCGGGCAAATTGCAGCATCCCGGCATCAAAGCTTATGCAGACTTCGGGCCTCCTTGCATCACCGGGGATTTGGGGCTAAAACCCGGAAGGTGAAAGTTGCAAGTTGAGGCTTCGTCAAAGAGTGAGCTCCAAATCCAAGAGTTTCTGGGTCCGTCCTGTTCTTTACTCCACACTTCGTGCGCACGTCCAATTCGGACCCTCGTGTTCAACAGCTCCAAAGCATCCACCACAGCCTATAACTTGCCGGAGCCTGAGAATAACAGAGCCTCAGGACGGCACAATGTTAGTATGATGTTTGCTCTTATTCGTTCATGACTGCCTGCTACGAAGCCTCATCCCCACAAGGCCCCTGATTCGACCCCGAGCTTTGGCCTGTCTGGGGATGAAGATTGTCGGGCCCCACGTTCGTTGTCAGCTAAACAGTGGATGGAACCTTCATTCCCTGTCATGAGCGCAGACACCCCCAGAAGCTCAAAGGCCAAAGCCCCGGCCTAGGCTTAACAGGCTTAACAAACAGATTGTTTATTGCTTGTCCTCTCTCTGTCGAGCCGCTGCAGACTCTGTATGTAGACACTGCTGCGTCGGATTTCAGGTGGCAAGCCCTGGAGAGCATTGACTTCTGCATGCTAAGATGCCCCGCAGAGATTACGAGGAGTCTTGCGGTTTGAGCGAAGGTCCCCTGCACTACCCGACGATGCCGAAGAAGTGCTTCAAACGGCCGCAGCTTGGATTCAGGGGGTTATGCGAGAGGGGGGTCTAGCGCTTGCAGGATTCGGACGGCCTTCTGGTGAGGGCTCGAAGATTCGGTGTAGAAAATAAAGGCACCGCGAACTATGGGAAATAAGTACTGCCATGATGATCACACTCACTATCCTCGTACTCATGATAAAGCAGAGTGAGCACAAGTCGTAGGCGTTTTCGAGGTCGTATTCTGAAAACCACAGAAGTGAAAACACCAAAGCCAGCTCAGGGCAGCCAGTTTTCGAAGCCACAGCTGGAAGGCAACGCGAAGAAGCAGTCGTTTGCACGATGTGTGCGAACAATCGTTTCACTCTAGGCCCGGTACCCAAACTCCAGGTAGCGGTGTCAAAAGCAGATCGAGCGATTTGGTTTTACAGTTTGGGGACGGCAGCCAATAAATCTGCTCGAGGCCAGCATGAGCATCAGTGCTCTTGTAGTGGTCTCGTTATCTACTATTTGCTTAAGAACCCCCAAAAAATAAAAAACTATATATTCCTTATGGGGTAATATAGGGATTATTATTTTTATTTCTTGGGGGGTTCTTAAGCAAATAGTAGTTATCCTGCACCTTCGCGGCATGCATCGAAGCGTCGCGCCCACCAGTCATTTTCTTTCCGGCGCGTGTCAACATGTTGAAACCTGGATTGGAGCTGTGTGCTTTGCGCCGACTCCAATACAGGTTGTTAGTAGCTGGATTGCTTTTACTGTGCCATCTTCGGCCTCGGCAATGTCACCCGCACTGCCGGTTGCTCCTTCGATGACTGAAACTATAGTTTCTCTAGAGTAAGCCTGATGCAGGGGTGGAGCGGAGCGTGGCCCTCGTGCACAGCTGCAGAAAAATTTTGAATTCCAGTGAGAATTTAAAATACCCTCTCACTCATGAACAGGCTTCAGCAATGCAGGCATGAGGCCTTCGAAACAAGAGTCGTTTCAAAGTCCGCAGTAGTGGCGCGCGTCGTGAGTTAGGCTTCGTATCCAGGCAGGTGCGAAGTTCCGAGACGGCCTCATGCGCGCACCTGTACAGCTCGCGTTGGTAGAAATGCACCGGTGTCATGAGTTTCTTGCACATTCAGTCTGGCAACCGATTGTGCTTGCCGATAGCCTGAACTTCCCAGCCTGAGACAGCCAAAGCTCAGTCAAGACTTCGTGCCTCCCGGAAGGGAGGTGGCTTTCCTTGTGCGACAGTGCTGCAAGTCACCTTACTGCAACTGGGCCATGCGGTTTCACAAGGCTTCCGGTGGGTCATCGAATTTCCCAAGACTTCATCTGCATGTCACGCCTGGAGAGTTTGATACTTGTCCAGCATGGTCGAGTGACACCACCTGCCTGACAAGGCCGCCTGTGCTGCGATTTTGCACGAGGTCCCAGAAACAGCTGGAGGACGTCCTATGAAACACCACGGCTTTTTCTGTTCAGACCTTGCACGCTTCCTGTCTCCGAATAGCCAGACCTCGCACAGCTACGGTGCAAAAATCTCAGCACTCCAGGGCTGCAGGGCTTCACTGAGTCATATCCGTCTTTTAAAATCAGGCTACAAGTACTATTTCCATTATCCTTGTTGCAACAATGTGGTGTCACCATTTCGGATGATCCGTCTTAGGGAGGTCAATGTTTCCATTGTAGACTTACCAGACACAGGGACAGAAAGACAAAGACACAGAGACTGCGGCAGACCCGACCGACAGACACACGCAATTGCCGGGAAAGAGGCTTGGGTTCCAGATGCACATGCCGACTTGTCCTCGCAAGCAAAGAAGCACGCCTGATTACATGATAGACGGGCAGGTCATGTGATGGCAAACATGCGCGAGGGTTTGCTTCGGACAGCCACAAGGCACCCTTTTTTGACATCCTCAGGGCTCAAAAGAACCTGCAGATTGAGGCTCGGCCACATCTACCTGGAGAAGTCTGACATGACGAGCGAAGCAAGCTCCCGTGGGTAACTCGGGTTTGGGGTTACAAGCGTCGCCCTCACGAACTGATTTGCTGGCATGATGTCATGTATAACCTTAGACTTGAGGCAGCCTTTACAGGACTATGCTCTATGCTGTTGTTCTCCGTCTAGGGAATTTTGCAGCTTTTGGGCTGCTCAACATGCGAGGTCAGCACTCTCATCCTCGAGGTATAGAGAAACATTAGATAGATGGCCGGTGGACCCGTAGGATATTAGGTTCAAGATGGCCAGGGGCCGTGAAGAGTGATTGTATGCACTCTTACCGGCTGGGCCTCCAAATGCTAAAGAGATTCATCCGTCCCCTCTATCCGCGCAACAAAAAAGAGACGGCCAACAAAGCAACAAAGCATAAGAGGCGCGATTTGCCGATTTGCATTTTAGCAGCCTTGCCGGGTTCTTGTTGTCAAGATGCACTCTCACTGCAAAGCCCACTGAGAGAGCAGCCCTGACCTGTGCCTTTTGAAGCCCGTTTCAGACCTCGGAACCGTAAACGACCCCAAACCCGAAGCGTGTACTGCGATTCACTCAACCAAGCTGGAAGCAAATCCTTTAGCCTACGTAAACCCCCTGCTCTGAACTAGGCTACTACTTGGAATTGGCAGCGCGGGCCTGCGCGGATGCCGTCGCCGCTGCTGGCAAAGCCAGGTGGACGTGACGCTGAAGAGTGTACCCAGCAGCACGGGATCACAAGCGTGCATAAAGCGTGAACTATGAAAACCAACCTGCACCAAGCCTCCTTTACCAAACGGGAAATGTACCATGTGTACGACTTGTTGCTTACTTTAGCTTTACATTGCTTACCCTTGGAACCAAAGGAATACTAGAACGAGCACAGCCGGAGGGCTTAGGGTTGCACGGGTTTCGGTTGAGCTTTCAGGATTGTATATAACGAATGATAGGAACAAGGCTCACAGATGGGAGAGACAGTAAGAATTGAACGGCAGCCGCTCACAGCTTCTTGACATGAATGCGACTGCAGGTAGAGCCTAGAAGTTGAGGTCGTGCTAGGTCGGGCTTACCGGCATAAAAAGAGGCAGATCAGGTTTTGTTTAGGTAACGGCCCGGCTCGAGGTGGTTTCGGAATCTCGGCTCGCTATCCGACTGAACAAATCACGGCATGAACCCGAGCACCCTTCTGCCCTGTAAGACCGCTAGAGAATCCTTGCACTTCAGCAACAAGTAAGTGCGGTCAATGCCCTGGGCCCCGCTCCCAAACCGAAGCTTCCTTCAAGAGGGCTCAGTTTTCTGGAAGTGCTTGGACTCTTCGGTGGTGCCCGAATGATGCCTGCGCTCAGGTCTCAAGTACCCTTCTCGGGGCCTAGGGTACTCAGAACTTGAAGCCGAAAAAAGCCCTGAGAAAAGAGAGAGAGAGAGAGCCCGGGCCGGAGGATGAAGCGCACCTGGGGCCAGGCCGGAACGATTTCTTGGGCAGATCCGAATTTATCGCAAACCCCTAGTGCTGCTGTGACTGACTACTCTCTGTGCTTTTCCAGCCTGCACATCACCACTTGAATCCGAAGGAGTTTTCGCAAGGTTAGTAGCATCTTTTGATCTCCAGCTTTGTGATAGTTTATTCAAGTTTATTCTAGTTCAAAGATCCAAACCCTAAGAAGCCTTGTTCGAAGTGTTCAGCTGAGGCCTTGAAAAAACCCTCTCAGGGCTTTAGGATATGGGAGTTACCGAGGGACCTTATGTTCGTGTCCTACTTACAATAGGGATCACATATTTCGGGTACTACATTAGGCTCCCTATTTTCTCAAACTCCCATATAGACTGGTCTGTAGATGGCTTCCTCCAGTTAACTCACCTCTGCTGGAAAAGGGATTTGGGATGATGGTTTTGGTTCAAGATTCAGGAGGCTTATAGAGAAGCCTGGATACTTGTCTTCTTTGATGCGAGACTTCCTTCGCCAGCGAAATCGAAGGTCTAGGGATTGGGCCGCAATTCGCGCCTCAGTCTTTGCGAGACATTGTTCGGAAGCACATCTTGCACAGATTGCACAGAATCCCTCAAGGCAACTACTGGGGGATGTTTGCACTCCGATTATCCTCACTGCTTTGCACTGTTTGTTTGTCCCGTCTCTTCTGGCGGCACATGCAATCGCCATTCCTGCGCTAAAGGCCCTCCAACCCAAGCCCTAAGCAAGCAAAGCCCCGAACCAGGCGTTGTTGTTCCGCGGAAGAGCTATGCTGCGCTTAGGACGGAGAATGGAGGCCCTTCGGCTTTCATTGATTTCGGATTTTAGGGCTTAGGTTTCCGGAGTCGCAAGACTAGGGGCTGAAGCAAGACGGGATGATCCTCAAGTAAGGCTGTGCACGAGTAGGCCCACAACATCCTGCAACCTTAGAGGTTCAGGCTTCAGGATAGCCCAAGCTGTGAGAAGCGAGAAAGAACCGGAGAACCCTGCATGCCAGCATCCTGAGTCCGAATACGCCACCCCAATCTGGTACTGTGTAGAGCTGAGGGGCATTCCCTCTAACTCCTTTGATGCCTGTAGCAGACATCCTTTGTTTGTGGTTTCGGCCCTCTAGCAGAAATCGGCAGCTGGAGTGTGATCTCAGCTCGGCATGCGATGGTTTCTAGACGCTCATACTCGAATCCTTAAAGCAATGTTATTCCGCCGGTTGCAGACAAAGGGCAGAGATCACAGGGATATTGGCTTAGGATCCTTACACTAAACACATACATACCTACCTACAGACAACATACATGCCTACTTACACATACGTACGTAAATGCATACACACTTACGTACGTGTATGTATGTATATATATATATATATATATATATGTGTGTGTGTGTGTTTGAAATTTCATACACATGTAATGAAATGCGAGTTCAAATTTTGAGGCAGGAGACTGTTGCGTGGGATGGTAACATCTTGTTGCAATTTTCCCCTGCACTTGCTCAGCTTCGCACATATTGATGCCTCCCCCAGGAAGATGTAAAAAGCAAGGCCACAAAAATTAGAGTTGATGCAAGTTACATGTAATGTATTGCAATGCAATGCAATACATATATGTACCCATATGAATGTACTTGTTGTGCGAGTGTGCACATGCAGAGGTACTTATACAACGATCCTGAAGCCATACGTCAAAACTGGTACCTGTACTCGACAACAACCTAAACCCCAAAGCCATGACGCAAAACTAAGAGCGATGACTGTTTGGGCTAGCTGCGAGTGCTGAACGCTCACAGAGTGCCCAGCCGTTAACTCCCCAGAACGGCTCCACAAACCGGGAGCGCAGAGGCATGGCGCAGTGCCGTTGACTCCTCGAACAAGTGCCAGGCTCGGCTTTCATAGCTTGATCTTGCAAAGGGTGTGGTGGGGCTTGCGAATATCCGGTCTTTGCGTTGTCTTGCGGTATTCTGTGGGCGTTCAACAAGGTCTCCGCATAGCCTGTACTTCCTTGGAAATGATCGAGTGAGCCCTTGATTCATTCTCAAAATGTTCCAGCCTTGGCCTAAACTGTTCCAACTTGATATCACGGTAGGTGTTTGTTCTTCTGATTCTCGACGGACGAAAAGGGGATACCTCTGCGGAATGGGATGGTAGTTCAGCTTTGCGCCACGGCCCAAGTCGAGCGATGACGACGAAGCAGCAGGGGAAATTGCGCAGTATCTGCCTGAGGAACTGCAGTTTGGACACTGACACTTCAGGTTTGCACTCGCTCCCACCATGTCGGCGCTGCCTTCGACAGACTCTATTCCTGAAAAATCCCCAAATGCATGGGGCCACAGATAGGGAGCCCCTTTCCAAAGGATCCTCACCAAAGCCCAGCGGGCTTTCAGCGACCTGGTAGTTCAAAAACGCAAAGATCGCGCCAAAACATCAAAAGACCCCAACACCCCAAATCCGATGATTCTTGCTGCCATTCTTGCTTAACGCTATGAGCGGGGCGTTAAAATACTCATAGGGCCGCCCGCTTAGTTAGAATGCTACATGCTTCACAGATGCCCCGCCCCTCACATTGAGGGACCCAGCGGGCACGCTAGGCCTTTAGCCCTAGCGTCAAAAACCCTTTTCAGGTAGTTGTCTCTCTCTCTCTCTCTCTCTCTCGGATTTTCTGCCCTTTTCACACATTAAGGCCTCTCCTCCCCAGTCAGGAAATAGATGGAGCAGTATAGTAGTGGTCGTCGTCCTTGTAGATGCAGTTGTAGCGCACTAGCAGCAGACGCTTCAGCAGCAGCGGGAGCAACAATAGTAGAGGTAGTGAAGCAGTAGCGGCGGCGCCGGAAGCAGCAATAACTGCAGAACTGACCTCAAAATAGATATGTCATCTATCAGTGACTGATGGCCTGTGACACAGGCTGGCACTGGAGGTTGACATAGCAGTCAATAGGAGGAGCAGTAGCCTAGCACTTTGCCACACTCCAGCACAGTGCCAGGAAGCTGGCGATGGCCCTGGCATGTGCAGAGCCCTACTTCTGGCTGGTGAAATTCAGCCGCCGCCTAAGGGGGACCATGGGTCAACTTCGAGGTTCACCTGCGTAGCTGGCCTAAGACGATGGGGGAGCATGTGGGGCTGCGGCAACAGCCTCACGCATATTTGTACCGCCAAGATGATTCAATATAGCTTCGGCTTGAGGCACTGCAGGCACAATCAGGATGATAGTCGGAATGCAAACTGTACTGTAAGGAGCGGTTTCTGGTCCGCTTGTCCCGTCGGCACAGCAGTCAGCCGAATAAAGAACCTTGTGCGAATCAGTTCAGAAGCGGCACGAATCAGGGCCGCAGAACGGATCACTGTGCCAGATCTACCGATCCCACGGATCAGAGAGCCACCCCCAGTGGCTCAGATTAGAGAGGGCACGCAACGGATCAGAAGCCATGAATGAGATCACACAGATTAGTCAGGCCAATCCGTTCCGTTTTCCACTTGTTTGTTCTGCCGTGTTCGCTTGTAGTGCCTGCCGCTTCTTTGCAGCTTGGTGAACCATGCTGATGCTGCAGTGCGTTTCATTTTATGCTTCGCCAGCACACCCACGCCGTACCTCCGCCACCATCCCGTCCAAACCATCCCGGCCCGTTGACCCTGGATGGGCTCGGGCAGGTTCCGAAACCGACGCCTGAACGCGAAACTGAACCGACAGGGCATCCGAAGCGGATTCAGAAACCGGAGCCTGGAATCCGAAGTGGCACACGAAACAGAAAGCCCGGCAGCACCAGAACCCAAACCGGAAGCGGAAACAGTAAGTCCAATACCCTCCAGAATTGGAAAGTCGCAAACACACGGTAAAACCCTTTTTGCCGGTTCCGCGCCCAAAACTCATAGGCTATTATAGGCACATGGTTTCGGGTCCAGGGGTTGATTTCGGCCTGAGGGTTCAGGGTGTAGCGTTGATGGTGGTCTGGGCTTTAGGGGTTGGTTTGGGGCTGCAGGGTTTCCGCTTTCTGGGCTTAGGAGTGTAGTTAGCTACGTTTGCATAGTTATGCAGCAATGCACTTATGTAATTTATGTGCATATGTACGTACGTACGTATCAACACGCGCAGGTAGGTATGCAGGCATGGTTATGCAAGCGGTGCTGCCTGGCTCTGATATTGGCTTCCTTTCCAGTTGCTGAGAGAGTCTTCCCGGATACTGTTGCCTTTGAGATTCCCTCCTTGACAGAAACCTGCATGTTTGTTTCCTTTCGGCCGAAACGCGATCTGACTCGGGCATGCAATTCGTGGCCTCTGCGGTCCGATTCGGGGCACGACCCCTAAGTAAAGGCCCCAATTTTTTTACATGTAGCTGAAGCATGCTGAAGCTATGTAGGCTGGATCACACAAGTAGATGTTCAGCAATGGCGAAGGTGCTATGGTATTGCTACTACCCATTCATGGCAAGTTTGTTGCAGAAGCTCCGACAACCCTTCCATGACTCCGCCACTAGCCTAGCAGGTAGAGCTCTGAAGCCGTTTTTGCCCTGAAGACTGGCCTAATTTTTGTTTGCCCACCAGGCTTTCAACCTGGGCCTCGGGGTTCTGAACTGCTGAAGCTCCAACAGCAAGCAGTTCCCATACTTGCACCATCAAGAATCCTGCATCGCGGATTGCCAGAGTATCCTGACCCATGCAGCTGCAAAGCTGAGCACACCCACCCGGAACATCATCACCCGATGCAGGATTGAGAATAATGACCTGGCCATGGCGCGTGGCCCCTGGATTGGGATTGCAGAGTGGAACATGGTAACGACAAACCCAGCCAACAATGACGACGACAACAACAGCATCAACAACTCCAGTCATTATTATTATTGTTATTGTTATTATTATGACTAGTTCACAGCAGCAACAACAAAAGCATCAGCAACGACAGCACCAGCATCAGCAACGACAGCACCAGCATCAACAGCAGCACCAGCACCAACACCAGCAACACCACCAGTGCCAGCAACATCAGCAGTTGCCGGAGCAGCAGCAGCCGCCAAGTCGACGAGGGCTTTCCTAAGGCTCCAACGTACTGCGGCCACCGGGTGTAGAAATGTGTGGAAATCGACTCCTCTTGCACTAAACCTACCAACACCACTACAACCGCGTGCCTATTCCTCCTCCAGGTACTCGAGTACTAGTACCAGTACTGGTACTACTACATTGTGCCGGCAAATTAGAACCGCTAACTGTTGCATGTAATCTTCGTAATCGTGCCTTAACCAGGGGTGGGAGGGGGGGCCTCGGATTGGAAATCGAATCTTGGTAATCGTGCACCACTTGCAACTTGCACCACTTTGGGGGGGAGGGCCAGTCATCTTGGTCATCTTGCTTATCCAAGATGATCACGAGTACCAACATGACAGTCCCCCTCCATTCGGTGCAAGGGGTGCAAGTGGAGCAAGATTACCTCGATGATCAAGATTACCACCACCCACCCATTGCCCAGGGCTACACATGTGCAAAGCTAGATGACCAAGCTGACATGTCATCTGGCCTGTGCTGTACTTGTACAACTACTACTACTACTACTACTGCTACTGCTACTGCTACTGCTACTACTACTACTACTACTACTACTACTACTACTACTACTACTACTACTAGGAGCTGGCATAGCCGTGCTAGGTGGGTGACAAAAAACTACTACTACTACTACTACTACTACTACTACTACTACTACTACTACTACTACTACTACTACTACTACTACTACTACTACTACTACTACTTACTACTAGTCCTATTACTAATATGACTAACACTCCTCCTCCTCCTACTACTACTGCTACTGCTACTACTACTACTACTACTGCTGCTACTACTACTACTACTGCTACTGCTACTCCTGCTACTACTGCTACTACTGCTACTGCTGCTACTACTACTACGACTACTACTACTGCAACTACTGCTGCTACTGCTACTGCTACTGCTACTACTACTACTACTACTGCTGCTGCTGCTGCTGCTGCTGCTGCTGCCACTGCGTTTGCTACTGCTACGCCTCCGACTTCTTCGACTACGACTGTGACACTGCTGCGACTGCGACACTGCTACGTCTGCGACTACTGCTGCTGCTTCTGCTGCTTGTCCTACTGCTATTGCTGCTGCTACTACTACTACTACTGCTGCTGCTCCTGCTACGGCTGCTGCCATTTTCGACAACACATCAACCACCAGCACAGGATCAAGATTAATCAAGCATGTCACATCATTTTGGGCAAACTGCAAGACTGGCTCTGGGACAATTGAATAGATATTGCGATCAGGTTTGTTCTTCAAGCATTAGGATGCATGTAACATGTTTTCCAAAACTTCATTCAAGCCCCAGGCGAGAGCCCCAAAAAGCTGGGAGACCGGGGTTTAGTGGGCAACCTCCGCCCACATCGCATTCGCTTCCTTGCGGGCCGGAGATTTTAAATCGTTACATCAACAGTCTGAGATGAAAGCAGGTTGGGTTAGTCCAAATAAAGCGTTCTGTAAAGAACGGACCCCTTGTCCAACGCACCGTCATCTCATTTCTTGAGGACCTTGGTTGCCTTGGTTCATTGGAGGGCCTGCAACAACTGCTTGTCCTCCAGCCGCACCATCCAGCAAGGTGAATGGATGTTTCTGCTGTAATGCTGTAACACTGGCTACGAACCCAAAGCCCCCGTGACGCTGATCCCCCAGGCAGGACATCTTGGTGCAGGCGCAGGATGTTGCAGAGCTTTGCTTGGGCCCCAGTGGATTGTACCGACAGCCTGCTACAAAAGAACTCTTGCATGCTTGTTTTCGGCGCAGGCTGGTTTATTACGGTGGCCCAACAGAGTTCTGCCAACCGCTTGCTCGCAAAGCCCGAAGGTTCCATAAGCAGATGGGTCCCGAGTGGCACCTTGATCCCAAACTTGATTCCAAGCGTGCGATCAACGTCTTCAGAAGAAGCGAGAATGGGACCCCGACATGAGCAAGGAAAATGTGAGAAAGCCTGTAGCAGCACACAGGCTGAAGAACACTGGTAGGTAGTAGGAGCTGTTTATCCACAGCGACAGGGCCGATAACACACAGCAACATATCAGCATAGTCCCCAGTGCCAGTGAAAACAGGGCCACTCCGGGATCAGGTCTGCAGCCCAGGCTCCGCCCAAAACACACCACGCCCTGTTGCGAGAGCAGGACTCGCAGGGGGACGAGAGCACGATTCTGGAAGGCAGAAATGCGAGTCGGACCCAAAATATGTCCGAAGTGTCACGGAAGCACGCTGCCTTTCCACGTCACGGGGCCAAGGGCACGGACTGCCTGCAGTGTTGGACCCAAAGCCCCGTACACAAAGCTTGGGGGGGGTTTCCAAGCAAGGAGCCCCCGAGGAGCCGGTGAGCGCAAGGCTTGGGGGGATTTTCCCCCAACTTCCAGCAACACTCCATAGAATGGGATCAATCAGCCGAGATCGAATGGGTCCGAGAGGTTAGGAGCGTCTGCACCAGACGTATCCACAGCGAATCCAGATTATCCAGGTAGTAGGGTATCGGACAGAATGGCAAAGTCAAGCCTCATTCAAAAAACGAACGTGAACCATCGAGTAACACTCACGGATTGCAAGAGTCTACCGCCAGACATGGCGGCCGGCTTCTTTCTATGAGCGGCATGAGCCTGGCTGAAGCACCCAATCAGAGCAAAGTACAGCTCGCAGTCTGAGAGGCGTGAACCAGCTTCATACCGCCTCCCGGAACCCGGAACCACGTTACCCTTACAGTAGCAAACGAAGAAGCGGCTGGTTGCGGCGGAGCGCAACATCCGAAGAACTTTCGGCATTGCCGCTGAAAACGCGAGCTGCGAGGCAACGAAGAAGAGCTCGGAAAGCGAGCAACTGCGTTGTTGGAACGCAGGTGGCCCAGGATGCTTCGACAGGTGTAGAGCTCCAGGGGCTTAGGGACTCGCCGGCTTCCACGCAGGGCTGAACCCATTCATTTGCTTTCTTCAGTCTGGTCTATGAATGACTTGCTCTTAACGGATCGAAGCCGCCAGATCAGATGAAGGGCCGCAGCACTTTTAGGATTCCGGGCATGTTTAAGGCTAGAAGGTTCAAGAATGGCCTGTGTACTTGCATTTGGCTTGGGAAGCATTGAGCTGCCCTGGCAGGAGCTCCCGTCATTCAGGCGATTCAGGTGGTTCTTGATGCCTGTTCCAGTTGTGGCTCTTCAGGGTTTTTGCAGCAAGAGATGAGTAAGCTTGTAGGTGCAGGTCTTCCAACTGATGTACTGCTTCTTCTTCCAAGATCTGCCGAGATCAAGTAAACTGAAGCTCAAACATGCAAGCGATGCGGCGTTTCGACATATCGGGGCAGGGAGAGAGGGGCCTTTCAGTTGTTCAGGTGTAAATCTGTTGCACGAAAGCTTCAGCACCTCACGCTGTCAATCCTCTGCAGCAAGAAGCTGAAGAAGCCGGTGAAGTCACCGGTGTATCTAAAGGTGTTTTCCTGCCTTAAGAACGGCGAACACGTGTTTTTATTTCGAGAGCCAACTAGAACGGGGAGCTGCTTGCTCGCCCACCGTCAGTTCCGCCCGAGGCACCAAGGTCAAGGACGATGCCTCAGACTGGATCTGCATCGACGAAGGGTTTATTCTATATCCGAAAGGCAGTTATCCGTGGGTATGCTAATTTTGCTGCAGCCGCGGTTGCACTGACCAGCAGCGCTTGTGGGCTCGTCGTTGTAGCGGAGGTAGACTCGGGTCGGGGGCCAGGCTTCTTGAACGTTTCAACATTCACGTGCGCAAGCCCTGGAATCCCCAATCAACATGTGCTGAGTCTGGGGTTAGGGTGGCCAAGCTTCTTTGTCCCTTGCACAAACCTCCCCTCGGACCGTCAACCCCAAACTAAGCCCATCGAGGCTCCTGTGGCGACGGCGATACAAATCGAAGATGTTGCCGAAGATGCTCCGGTCGTGATCTCAGCCGCTCGGGTGTCACAGGACATCTTTTGTGTTCGGAAGTGATTCTGGCAGGACGCTTGTTTCGCATATTCGTCTGGTGTACTACGAAGCACAGTGAGGACAGACCGGCGGGGATCATAACCATAGTGCAGATCACACCGGCTTGCAATGAAGCAACACCAGGAAGCAGTATGCAGAAGAAGAGGCAGCGGAGCCGCCCAGTCACAATACAATTGTCACAATATTAACTATCATCACTCTCCTCCTCCCGGCGACAAAATCGTCACCTACACCGCACCAGCGTCATCAGCATCACGACCGTCATTGGCATCAATATCACCACCTCATCACCACTGTGTCATGATCGTTTCTGCCATCACGTCACATCACCAGCGGTTTCAAACAGTGCTACGACTCGTCGCCGTTGTGGACGTGGTAGGAGGAGCGGTAGCGCCAGCTTGATCTTGGTCCTACAGGCAGAACTGTCCCCAAGCCGAAAGCCCCAGACATCTGGAGTCTTCGACCTTCAGCCAGCGCCCCCGAGGCCGCACCGACGGAGGTGGCTCAGGCCACTACTTTCAATATCTGCGCATGCGAGCTTCTGTTGTCAGGACCAACAAGCAAGGCACTTCCAAATGGGCGGGAGACACAGAGACAGGTTGCCTGTAAGGTTGGGAGTCTTGGTGAACCATACGTTTGAGATTCCGGATCAGTCCGACGAATGCACCAAATTAGATTTTGTTGTTCTTTACCATGCTGAGTCTGGCCTGATCGGTGTGGTCGCGAACGCATCTGATGTCTTGTCTACCAGCGGCTTGCTTGTGTTGGTATGTGTTGGTCTGGTGAACTTGTCGCATGATGACAAGACAGAAGGCCGAGTTTTAAGGCAGCCGCGGCATCCTGGTGACTGAACTCGGGAGGGTAAAAAAGCCTGAGACGCGAGACGAAAGCTTGTTGTTTTTGTAGCACACGATGCCACAGGCGCGTCAGCGATTGTTCAACGACCGTGCACAAGAGTGCTTACTGGGCTTCCGTGCACTCGGTTGGCGGCTGGCTGCAGTCCAGCTTCCCTTCGCTCCTGCTGCATGATGACACGACAGAAGGCCGAGTTTTAAGGCAGCCGCGGCATCCTGGTGACTGAACTCGGGAGGGTAAAAAAGCCTGAGACGCGAGACGAAAGCTTGTTGTTTTTGTAGCACACGATGCCACAGGCGCGTCAGCGATTGTTCAACGACCGTGCACAAGAGTGCATACTGGGCTTCCGTGCGCTCGGTTGGTGGCTGGCTGCAGTCCAGCTTCGCTTCGCTCCTGCTGCATGATGACACGACAGAAGGCCGAGTTTTAAGGCAGCCGCGGCATCCTGGTGACTGAACTCGGGAGGGTAAAAAAGCCTGAGACGGGAGGCGAAAGCTTGTTGTTTTTGTAGCACACGATGCCACAGGCGCGTCAGCGATTGTTCAACGACCGTGCACAAGAGTGCTTACGGGGCTTCCGTGCACTCGGTTGGCGGCTGGCTGCAGTCCAGCTTCGCTTCGCTCCTGCTGCATGATGACACGACAGAAGGCCGAGTTTTAAGGCAGCCGCGGCAGCCTGGTGACTGAACTCGGGAGGGTAAAAAAGCCTGAGACGGGAGGCGAAAGCTTGTTGTTTTTGTAGCACACGATGCCACAGGCGCGTCAGCGATTGTTCAACGACCGTGCACAAGAGTGCATACTGGGCTTCCGTGCACTCGGTTGGCGGTTGGCTGCAGTCCAGCTTCCCTTCGCTCCTGCTGCATGATGACACGACAGAAGGCCGAGTTTTAAGGCAGCCGCGGCAGCCTGGTGACTGAACTCGGGAGGGTAAAAAAGCCTGAGACGGGAGGCGAAAGCTTGTTGTTTTTGTAGCACACGATGCCACAGGCGCGTCAGCGATTGTTCAACGACCGTGCACAAGAGTGCATACTGGGCTTCCGTGCACTCGGTTGGCGGTTGGCTGCAGTCCAGCTTCCCTTCGCTCCTGCTGCATGATGACACGACAGAAGGCCGAGTTTTAAGGCAGCCGCGGCAGCCTGGTGACTGAACTCGGGAGGGTAAAAAAGCCTGAGACGGGAGGCGAAAGCTTGTTGTTTTTGTAGCACACGATGCCACAGGCGCGTCAGCGATTGTTCAACGACCGTGCACAAGAGTGCATACTGGGCTTCCGTGCACTCGGTTGGCGGTTGGCTGCAGTCCAGCTTCCCTTCGCTCCTGCTGCATGATGACACGACAGAAGGCCGAGTTTTAAGGCAGCCGCGGCAGCCTGGTGACTGAACTCGGGACGATGTGTTCTACGCGGATGTTTCTTCCAAAGAGGCTTCAAGGGCCCAGGATATCCTTGATGTTTCTGCAGGCCCATGTTGGTCCCATGTTTGCTTTTTGAGCCCAGGCCTTCAAACTCGCGTTGCTTCTTCTTGCCCGCAACATGATCATGGAAGGATCGTAAACTTGAAGAGTCATGATGCAAACAAATAGTCCTCCAAATTTGAGAAGTGAAATTGACTCCGACCTCCACTTCGAGTCACAACCAACTGGGTGCAGGAAGCGAAAATAGGGCAGCCACGCTCCAGATCCCAAGTCATATTTCACCACACCAGTATTTCGAGATTCATCTCGTACTTTAGGTACATAGGCCATGTTGAGGCATAGGTGTTTAGGATCGTCTTTCGCTAGTTGCTGCCGGCCTCTAACCTTCAAAGAATCCAATGTCGTAAGTAAGTCTGAGTTGTGGGCCGGCCACACTTAAAAAGGAGTCGGCCTGATACCTGAGCATGTAAGCACACTAGACCTCTATACTCCGATGCAACTCAAACGCCTATTCTACTTTAAATTGTTAGTAGCTCCAGGCGGCAAGCTCTGCGGCCGCAGCTGCACCGAAGGGCCGCAGCCTCAGTAGGGCTTAGACCTGTTTGAGATCCGCGGCCAACGATGTGGAGTTTTGGGATTCGGGGGTTCAAGGACCATGCCTCTTAGTTGTGCTTCGGGGCCTGGAGTTGCCAAAGGGCTTAGCGGCTTGTGGCACTATGTCGTCGCTGAAGAGAATGGCGTGGGCTTCCTGTTGAAGTCTGGGACTTTGCGACAAGCTGTCACGGACCCGCCTCTGCAAGTCGAGTTTGGCGGCATGGGGGACCATCGCCATGCCCTGCATCGTGCCTTCGTTGGACACAACTGTGATGCAATATGATCTGTCGATATCTGTCGTAGAAATTTCCCCTTGGGAATGGCTCAGCCCTGCAGGATCAAACAAAACCCCTGACTCCGAGAGCCTGTGTTCCTCCGATGATGAGTACGCTTGTTGTGAAGACTTCGGCCTTTGCCAGGCTTGGATCCAGTGTTGGTGAGGCTCCGTGCTCCGAGAGTCTCCGAACCTTGGGACTTTAAAGCGCTTCAATGCTTCCTGGGTTGGGTTCTGGTCCATACAGCTTGCATTTGTAGCCGCCCGAAAACGTGAGAGCAAAGGCACAAAAGAACTCATCTTTGTCCTTGACAACCTCGATCGATCGTTGCATTTCTTGAGCAGGGTTCCGGCATGCTTGGAACAAACCGTGCCAGGCGACAGGGGAGTTCTGTCGGCACTGGCCCACTTACAGCGGCGTTGTTGCCAGCATTTGCTGCAAAACTTTGTGCTTTCACTCTCATGTCAGGTATGTTGTGTCGAGTGCATTTTTTGTCGCTCATGATCGAAATGGTCAATCGTTTGACATCGCTCCGCGGGAGTGCGTTGCTTTTCTCACAGTCGCAGTGTCCCACAAAACCAAAGACAGTGAGTCATGGGTGGCCACAGGAATCACATCAGTTGGCGACGCTGAAGGAAGATTCGTAGTAAAGGAGTAAGGAATTTCGTAAGCAGATGATCCGCCATTGCCAGTCAATCAATGTCAACCGTTTGGGCAGGAAGGCCGTTATGAGACTCGTCAAGGATGCGATTGCCGCGAGCTTGGTGTCCAGTACGTTGTCGTTCCGCATGATGTTTCAATTTCAGAGACTGAAAGAGGGAGAATCGGAGAAGGGGGGGGGGCAGGACGGACCCAAAAAGCTTCATGCACACTGGAAGGCCGATGACGGAGAGTTGGAAGTTGACAGCCCCTTCATGGAAGCTGGCATGGACAGTGCGGACCTGAACAGACGTTTTTGTGCTTTAGGCCGAGCTTGAGTTGTGCCGCTACCTGGTCCCCTTTTGTTTGAGGTCTTTCAAGCGTGGCGCTCACAAGTTCTTTGGCAAAGGACCTACACTTAAGAGCTTAGTGGTTCCACAAATACCTAGTTTTGCGCTTCTTAGCAAAAGGGGTCTCACGCAGCTAGCTTCGACGCGCATTAACAGGAGTTCGGGTTCGCTCTCAGCCCTTCGTTGGTGTTCGACTTCCCGAACGTGCGTGCCTTGGAGGTCGGGCCCGGGCAAGTGTTCAAGTTACTAAGTTTGTCAGGCTTTGATGACGAGTTTCGATGAGCTCGATGTTGCAATTTCACTGGGCAGGCGCATCTGGTCGAAGAGAGCTTGAGCCGCTGATGGCGCATGTGCGCATTCACCTGCCTTCATCGCTCACCTGTCTTAAGTGTGGCTTGACCGATTCATGACATGTGTTGTCAAAGACTGGTTGGTTTCGGCAGGTGTTTTCGATTGTGTGCACGTGTCGTAGTTGCCTGCATGGTGTGTCGTGCAACATCAGGATCGGATGCGGCAAGTTGTCGTAGATGTACAAAGACATGGCGCCGAAACCGGCATTGCGGTGACATCTTCCCTCCGCGTGTGCGCAAGCTCCCGCTCTACAAAATTTGCATGGCGTACAGTCTACAGTTGTTGCTATAAAGCGTGATGGAAGACCTGGTAGTTTGTTTCAAGAGTGATGGGATACCTTCGCATGACGATTCCCTTCTACACTCAACTTTCGATGAAAAAGGTCACATTGTGCAGCCTCGTTAGGCTCAGCGGGAGTGGTGCACCCAGGTTGGCACGTGCGCGAGCGCGAGCTGTCAAAAGGTTTCGCCGTTTGGGATGTGCGAAGTTGGTAAATTATGCACCTGTCCATCTCACTCGCTGGACCACCTTCTCGATACAGAAAGTCTGTTGGAAAATCCTGAATCCCACAT
This sequence comes from Symbiodinium sp. CCMP2592, assembly GCA_905221615.1. Classification (NCBI taxonomy): domain Eukaryota; class Dinophyceae; order Suessiales; family Symbiodiniaceae; genus Symbiodinium; species Symbiodinium sp. CCMP2592. The sequence goes on from CAJNDT010001002.1 coordinate 1,045,366, forward strand.
GACCGGACCTGCAGTGTGGAGCGCCACTTTCAGCCAGGAGTATCTCGATGGCCTCGGCTCAAGCTCCGCCTAGGCGGCATAGGCATGACGAGATCCACGCGCATAGCTGATGACCCTCAGCCGTTCATCTTTATGCACCACGCACATGGGGCCATCGGACGGAGGTCCTGACACCCCGAAGCCAGACCCCCTAGACCAGAAATTCGCTAGAAAATTGTGAGGAGAGCTTCGCCGGACATGGGGCTGGGTTCGAGTCTAGGGCTTGACAGTTATATCAAGTAGCAAGGAGTTTGCCTTTGGGGCCGTTCAGGGCTTCATCTATGTTAGTTCGTGCTTGATGCCCGTGAGGTTTCATAGGTGATTGAAGGGTTAGGGAAAGCCCCTCAGATGGCTGGTGACAGCAGGCCAGATCCCGTTTGCGATGCTACATGGGTTCCCTGCACGAAAATTCGACACGCTGATTTTTATGGGGCTCGGTTCGGAGGCTGCTTGGAATTCTCCAGGCAAACCTTCTCGAGGTTCTTATGTGAAAGTCTCAATGGCATCTTGTTGCCACAAGTATACCGCGGGCATTACCACCACCACCACCACACCATCGATGCTACCACTGCCACAGTCACTGCCTTTCCTGCTGCCGCCACTCCGATTCGGTGATGACCAAGTCTCTGACAATTACAACTGCCGCTTGCATTGCACTGAATACTCACACTACTCCAGGTAGAGACCACTTCTCACCACTGCCTTATGAGTTGTCGTTGCGTTGGTGCAGTTGCCAGCAATAACCACGTTGTTGTGGCCGCGAAGATGCCGACAGGGACGGCCTTCCACCCGAGAGCAGCGAAACCACAGAGAAGCCGAAGGCAGGTTGTGGCGGGTACGAGAGACCAGTTAAGCTTCGCTGATTCTTCTGACATATCACAACCGGGATGTTGCTCATGACGGCGAGTGTTGGGCTTGGCTCGGTTTGGCCGGACACAGAAAGACGTTTTGATGCTTTCGGGACATAGGAATGTATGGCTGTGTTTTTTTTGCAAGGGGCTTTTTGCAAGAGCCAGGCACTTAGACTAGCTCTCCGAACAGGGCCTGGAGGTCGGGATTGCAATAGTTTAGGACTCCGGTGTGGATGATGCGTACGTACCTTAGGATCCACGCGAAAGGGACGTTTCAGCAAATCGAAAGAAACCTAACTGTAGAGTAAACATTACCAATCCGGAGCACTTCTGCAGGCGCAGTGTCCACTTCTGGGCACAGCATGTCGTAGCACTTCGGAACAGCGCAGGTGTCGTTCGATAACGCATGATACAAGATTCACCGCGTACACTCGCAAAAACCCAGGGAGTTGCTTTGTTCCGTGGTGAATTTCCTTGGGCGAAGTGCCGGTGAAAAACGTGAAACCACGTACATGTCTGCATGAAGCGTATCGTTCTCAAATCCCTCCCTGTCTTACTTCTCTCATAAACCCAATCTAGCAGTAAGTTCTCCGACTTTAATTAAGGGGAGGTCCGCGGTCAGTGTTGAAACCTATGTCATGTGCATGTGCAAGAGCGCAAATCCCTCGTGAGTTCGTCAGCTTCTACAGCTGTAACGCCCAAGACTGAAAGAAGCTGTTTGCGGGTGCGAGGACCCTCGTGCTTTGAATGCAGAAGGCCAGGCTGAACTTCGGGTATCGGATACCGATTTGGGGGATCAGGGCTCAGAGTTCAAAGGTGTGGGGTTCGGGTTTGCGGCGCCAGATCCCCTTCGAATCTGAAGCCTTCAAGCACCGATTTCTGTTTCGGCCCTGCGAGGTTAACAGAGCTTTGGTATGCGAAGTTCCAGAAGCGGCCTGCAGAAGCAAGAGATTTCCCTCCAAAACAGTTTCGATTTTTACTGTACTCTCTTCGGCTGTCGATTGTGAGTGTTTCTGATTTGCCCTGTCATGCCGCCGACAGGCATCAAAGCTTTCGGGCGTGGAGCCTTTCCCGAGGCTTTGGTTTCCCGCGAATGCTGTCTGTAGCCTTTTGATTATCACACGCATAAACCTCATCGGTACTACCGCCAGGCCAAGATTATAGCTATCGCAGTCTGCATCATGGCCATCATTGCCACAATTACGAGGACCGGCAGTGGTTGCACGAATGTGCATGTATATCATCGTTGCCATTGTAACGTTCTCCTTCAGACTTACCATCAGTATTTCATTTTTAGTCCGAGAATCACCGCTGCCAGCATTCCACGTTTGGGGTGATCAAACCGCCGTAACTCGAAAGTGTGCATGCAAGACACTGGCTCATGTGGCTGTGCTTTCTTGGTCTTAGCAACATTGCAGAGACTTCGAGTTTTGTTGTAAGTGTGCAGCAGCGCAAAGTTTTGTTGTGTTACTTCTGATTGCAAACAATCAGCCGTATTTCAATGGGCTTCGACCCCTGTGTCAGTCTGAGTCCAGGCAGTCGCTGCATTCACTCGGGCTTACGACTTGCTGTCGGAGGCTCGTTGTGGCAGTGAGTACGTTTGCTTGATGATAGGTTTTTCCCTTGTTGGATTCGCACAGTCGTCCTGTGCTAGCGAGTCCGGACGCCCCAGATTTGGCATACAACTTTTGATAAACAAATCGCCTATGGCCATCAGAACGTCCCTTCAAATCCCCACGTCCGACGCCTTTTGTACGAAGCTTGTGCTGTGCTGTTGAGCACCGCAAGCCCCCTTGGCTCAGGCGCCGGTGCCCGACGGTGAGGCAGAATCGACGCTGTTATCAAAATTTCATCGCGTGGCTTTAGGATTAAGGGGTTTTGGGTGTTCACGGTTTGCGCCGTGCAAACTATTTCCACGAGGACTCCTACCCACACGACTGGCATTGGCACTAGCGTTAGCACTGGCACAAGTGAGACTAGTACTTGTACAACTACTGCTACTACGACGACAACAACAACTACTACTGCGACAACCACAACTGCCACTACTAACTACTACTAATTACTACTACTAATTATAATAATTATACTAGTAATACCACCACCACCACTAGTACTCCTACTCCTAGTGCTACTACTGCTACTGCTACTGCTACTGCTACTACTACTACTACTACTACTACTACTACTACTACTACTACTACTGCTACTGCTACTGCTAGTGCTACTGCTACTGCTACTGCTACTGCTACTGCTACTGCTACTGCTACTGCTACTGCTACTGCTACTGCTGCTACTACTACTACTACTACTGCAACTACTGCTGCTGCTGCTACTACTACTGCTACTACTACCACTACCAATACCACCTCTGCCACCGTGTGACGAACCACGCTCACACAATGCATCGTTTTCCACAGGATGCAGAAGTGGCACGGAGCGCCCGCAAGCGTGAGCTGGCGCTCACGCGCCTCAACCGCGCGAAGGCCGCAGGATGCCATAGGTCCCCGCAAGTATTTCAGCGTCTGTGGGGTTCGAGTCAAGTTATTGCGGGTTGTTCGTTGGGGTTTGGGGAATGATGCAAGGTGCGAGGATTGATGGGCCTGTGCGGATCCGTGTGTTTTCGTGTTTCACGGTAATGGTACCTTACGGTTCGGTGATTCTGTTCATGGTGAATGTACCAACAACCTGAAGTCGCTAAGCTTGTTCAGGGATTCGGAAAGACGGACCGCCGGTATAGGACCCAAAAATCACTTCGAACTAGACCACACAAACCCTAACCGGGTAATCGGATTCCCATGCTGACGGTGCAAGGCTTGATCGGCAAACTCCAGGTGCAAACACAAGCCGGGCTTAGACCAGGGCGACTCAGAGCGTTGGATTGCCTCTTAAGCCCCATGTCGCTGCGAAACCCACTGCATTACCCTCAACGTGTTTTTCATACGTAGTTTCATTCGACTGCGGATTGAACCCTCAACTGTCACTTGTGTGATCTGGAGATTTTCCCTGCCGTAAAGCTTCAGACCCAACAGTGCCCTGCCAGCCCCAGACCCTCAAACTGTAAGCCTCAAGCCGAAGAGGCGCGACTAGGAGCCGGTGAACTGGAGGATGCAGAGAAGGCCCGTGGCCCACTCGGGTCCGGCCGGGCATACGCACGAGTGCCGTTGCCCCCAACCTGTGATAGGTTCCGTTTTGTTTTGTTTTCTCCGGTACTTGTTTTGAACAGTTGTTTTGCTACAGGATCCAGTTCGACTGTGGTCACCACGACTGCCATCACTGGTAGCAAACATGATTGCTTTTGCTGACAGGCCTTAATAAGATTTGAATTTTTATGTGTCCACCATTATCTAAGAGTAGCATTGCACATTAATGTCAGTACAACCGGTGTTCCGATCGCTTTGTTGCTGCTGTTGCCGCATGTGTTTCAAGAGATTGCTGCCAGGATGCCATCGCATCTTCCGAAATCGCCGGCATCCCAGATCCAACGGCCGAGTTGGAAAAGGCATGTAGTGGCTGTGTAGGAGCTTGAGATTTGCCAAGAAGACCACTTCCTGCCAAGAGGCTTTGTTCGATTGTTGCTCGGGCACTTTGTAGATCGCATCCAGACCAGAGACCAGAGCTCAGCATCCAGCATTTAGAACGAATCGCGGCTCAGGATCCGACCTACAGCAAGGCCAAGACCATCCTGGCAGAAATCTACACGAAGCAAGGCCAGGATGCATTCTGGCATTTTACCGATTCAGGGTAAAGCCCGGGATGTTGCAACAGCCCTGAACTCTGAACCCCAAGCTGAGAGACTGAAGTTTCAGGGCTCACGGCAAGCACGAGACGAGTCCCAATACGATTTGAACAACTGTGAATACGTCTCAAACCTTATCCTGTTGCTGAGGCCCCTACGTTAAGTTACATCAGACTACAGTTCCCTTCAAAGTCCAACTACAGTCTCTGTAAAACCCGTGATGACAAGTCTTTCCTCACGGCCTAGATGTAGATCCATGTCGGTTGTAGACCTCCTCAGTTGGTGAACCTTCTTTTAGGACCAAAAGGATACCGATTAAACCGGCAGTCAAGGCGAAGCCTGAAACTTCCCCAGGGGTTTTAGCTTCTCATCGAAACAGTGCCCTCAATTCGAGGATAGGCACATGAAATTTCACAAGTGCGCAACTCGATAAAGAGACTTTTGAAGACAAGTTTGGGTTTACAACTTTGCGCACTTTACAAGCCTCAGGACGCTGACAGTCCAAATTCCAACGGATCGTTTAAATCATTTAGACCCGATGCCCCAACATCCCAAACCGTCAAATGAGATGCACGTTCAGCTCGGCATATACTCAAACCCCGAATTCACAAGCCTTGGCTGTCGGGATTCGGGGCGAATTTCGGCGTCCCAGGGAGGCTGAAAGAAGCCGAAGCGGCGCTTGCTTCCGTGGACAAGCCAGGCCAAAAGCGTGGGTTTTGAGCTTTAGGATTGCGTTGTATTGGTTTTCTATGTTTGGCGATTGTTTGAATTTCGTGTTCCGGAGGGCTTTAGTTGCCTTGCATGAAACGAGATACCCAGGTGCAGTTGGAAGCCATCGTGACGTTTGGGTGTCGATGAATCGATACTCCATCTCGCCAACAGCAGAAACGAAACAACTCAAGCAAAAAAATGGTTTTAGCCCTAGTAACATCAATATTTACAGTGGCAATGTCGAGGACAGAAACAGCTGCAAGACTTTGAGCAAATTCGCGAATCTACAGCAAGCATCCTTTTCACATTGCATATATTGATCATGTTTCTCACTTCTCACCATCGCCTGCAGCTCCACTATCATCAGCATTACCGTGACGATCACCATACTCATCATCAGCCTCGTCATCGTCGCCGTCACAGTCGGACTCACCCCCCAGGCCGTCAGGAACTAGCAGTGGTAGTTACTGTTTGGGGAGCAGCAAGAACTGTGGTGGCGTTGCCAGCAGCAGCGGCAGCAGCCGGTGCTATGGCTGGCAGCGATGACGATGATGATGATGTGCGAGTCCTGGACGCAGATGATGACAACTTCTATGTGTTATGCCGCTGTTGGGTCGGATTTGTGGCTTGGGGTCTGCAATTTAATATAGACTCCGGGTTTCAGAATTGGGGTTTGGGTTTTTGGTTCGATGTGTTTTGCCTCGTCTCGTCGACCATAGACCGACTGAGAGTTGAGTCTGAGTGACGGCTTGGGCCTGGGCTTGTGGCGCAAGCCGAAGCTTTGTGGAACAACCCCGCAACCTTCAAAGATGTTTGCCGAATGGCTCATTCGGCAAATAAAGCCAGCATGGAAAAGTTGCTTCGCTTCAAAACCACGCTCCATGACTGCACAAACATGGCACCGACGCCCAACAAACCCCGAAGCAATAAAATCAAGCGACTTACAAAGTTCGAAACACATAAACTCTATATAGATCCCGAGCCCTTGAAAAGCCTACGACCCTTCTTCCCCCTCTTTGAGGTCTTGGATCCTGAGCCCGATAGCATGACATGGGTCCCAACCGTGAACCCCAAACCTCTGCAAGGGACACCTAAACCCAAAGTGCCCCCAAAATCCACCGCAAGGGCCCGGGCCCCCGGACCTCCCTCGCCTCGCTGCTTTGCTGCGGGCTGCCGCCTGGAGGGGCCTCGGAGCCTACGTTCGGGGCTCAGGTTGTTTTTGTGTTTCTGCGGGACCTTGCAGATTCTGCTACTGCTAGCCGTTGGTGCCGCATGTCTTAAGGACCTGCGACTTTGGGAAAAGGTCGTTTGCATGTGTTCTTTCATAGGCCTTTGCTTGCCGTGATGTCAGTAGTAGAACTACGACCTAGGTGGGCATCAGGACCGCAACATAAATAGTGTCGACCGTGTGATAGTAGGGCTAGCTTCTCACATGACCATACCTTGAGTCAGGATGTCTTCATCGCTCAGCATAAGAAGCCCTAAACCACGACTTGCAGTTATTTGTCGTATTGCTAGTGGAATTGTTACCGATGCTTCCGGGGAACAGCACAACCTGTCGAACGTGATCTTGTTTCGCAAAGCACGAGGCCTGCAGGCTGGCGTGACAAGACGAAGCCTCTCGTGCAAACCCTCGGACTTGAAAACTCAAAAACCCAGAACTCGCTAAAACTGTTGCTCAGGACACTACGCTGAAATCCTGAAGAATTCCACGCCACCGCTGCTCCACCCAAATATCCCAAAATCCATCGTAACAAACTCTCGGACTGCAACGCTCAAACCGAACCTTGTGCGTTCACATCCCAAGCCTGGTTTGGATTTGTCCAAGAACCCTGCCATTAGTGTAGGAGGGAATAATAGCTTGAGTGAGGGCTTGAGGTATGCACCATCCAGCCTTCCACAGGCTCTCCTCTCTTTGTTTGTTTTCTTCGTCCTCCTTCTGCACCGCCGGGCTGCACTGAGCGCACTCCTGGGCGACGCTTGGCCGATATGGTTTTGCTCTGCAGGAGTCGCGGAGTGCTTGGCGCTTACGTCCTTCCTTTTGTTTGTTGCTATTAGTAGCTGCGATCACTAGCACTCGTGTTTCTTGGTACTACATAATGCAACTGCTCCTCCTGCTACTACTACTAGTACTACCACCACCACAACCACCCCTACTACCACAACCACCATCGCCACTACTAGCACTGCCACCACCACCGCTACTACTGCGACACCGACCACCACCTCGACCATGATGATGATGATGATGAAGACTGCTGCCACTACGTATACCACTCAATACCACTACAACTTACCACCACGTCGTAGTACTCCTACTACTACTACTACTACCACTACTACTACTACTACTACTACTACTACTACTACTACTACTACTACGACTACTACTACTACGACGACGACAACTACCACTACTGCTACTGCTACTGCTACTGCTACTGCTACTGCTACTGCTGCTGCTGCTGCTGCTGCTACTGCTAGTGCTACCACCACCACGACAACGACTACAACTTCTTATGCTTTTGCTTCTGTGTGGCTACAACTAGAAAGCCGTTCTGAGGTTGATTTTCTGTTATCCCAGAGAATCGCCCCAGAAGCTCCTTGCGGGTGGCTTTTTCAGTTCCGTGCTGCGGACCCGTGCAGAATCCTTCTGACAGAGTCCCTTGTCCACCCCGCACAAGACGTTTGAAAACCCCGACTCAAAGGCCTGTGTAAGATATCTGTGGGATTTCGGACAGTTGACGTATTGCTATCGAAGATGGTCCCTAGTTTCAGGTTATCACCCGATTGCTTCTAGAACAAGCTTGCAACCCCTAATTGCAACCTGCACCGTGTCGTTGCCCTCTGCTGCGCAGTTTAGGATACCACACCTTTGGAAGAGGAAAACTTGGCCAACGTGCTGAGGCCGATTCGATGAGTAAACACTTGACATAGTCTTGCATCGTATGAACTTACATGAGCTTCAAGAAGCAAAGAACCCTCAGACTTCAAATCATGCGAGGTTCATTGGTTCGAGCGTATGGGTGGTGGCAAAGAGGGCGCCGAGGGCTTAAAGGGTGAAGTCTAAACACTTTAAGCCTTGGCAGATACAGCGCCGGCTACGGCCTTGGCAGCTTCCATGCGCGTCTCCGCGCCGAGCACGCGGAGGTTCTCCAACTGTGCGAGAATTTCAGGTATGAGAAACGAGAGTGGGAAATGCAATAATCTCCCCTTATAGTTATAGTCTTGAGACAACTGTAGCCCAACATACCCACAAACATCCCAGACTCTGCGGAAATTGACACGGCGCCTGCATCAATAGCTGTAGGGTATTAGGTGTAGGACGGTGAAGGGATCAGAGTTTAGACATTTGTTCGACGCAGTCGATAGACATAACGGGTTGGAATTCATGTCGTGATAGCTGTTGTCAACAGGTACTCGTCTCTCGAGTCTGTCAAGAATCCATTTCGGAAGCTGGTCGTGCGTAGCAGCTGTCTCGTCACATCACGAATGCCAAACCCTTCAACCCTGAGACACAGCCGTGCACTATGCATCAGGACGTCTCCAAAACATCTATTTGGAAGATCTCCAGCTCTCAGGCCGCAAGCGCTCCGAGTGGAGCAGGAATGACAAATGCACAAGACGGGTATTACCGGTAATAGCTGCAGCAGTAGAGAAGTAGTAGTCGTCGTCTTCGCAGTCGTAGTAGCAGCAGTAGTATTGGTAGTAGTCCTCGTCGTCGCGGTGGTGGTGGTGGTGGTGGCAATAGTGGCAATAGTGGCAATAGTGGCAATAGTGGCAAGAGTAAGAGTAATGGTAATCGTAAAAATAGGAATGGTAATTCCAGTAGCAGTAGTACTCGTATTAGCACTTGTACTAGTCGTCGCAAACCTGGTCGTCGTATTAGTGGCACCAGCGGTAGTGGTGGCAGGAGTCGTAGTAGCAGCAGCACGTGTGGTAGTAGCAATTGTTGTTGTTGTTGTACAGGCAGTAGCAGTAGCACTAATAGTGGTCAGGGTGGTGGCAGCGGTAAGCAGTAGCAGCAGTGGTGACAGTAGTGACAGTAGCAGTAGTAGTAGTAGTAGTAGTAGTAGTAGTAGTAGTAGTAGTTGTTGTTGTTGTAGTTGTGGTAGTAGCAGTGGTAGTAGTCGTTCTTGTTGTTGTTGTTGTAGTTAGTAGTAGTAGTAGTAGTAGTAGTAGTAGTAGTAGTAGTAGTAGTAGTAGTAGTAGTAGTAGTAGTAGTAGTAGTAGTAGTAGTAGTAGTAGTAGTGGCAGCAGGCAGCAGGCAGTTGGCAGTAGGCAGTAGGTAGTAGGTTGTAGTAGCATTTGCAAGCAAGCAACGAGATGACAGAGGTTGCAACGAAGTACTAGGTGTATCACTTGTTGTCATGGTTGTGAGTTGCACGCACGATGGCATTTTTTGAGGTATGTGCCTTTGGGCCTCCTGCACCGGCGAGAATGACGGCTCAGTTTGAGAAGTGTAGACCAGTTCTAACAGCTTCGAAAACAACCATCCTGTAAGCAAAAAACCGACCGAATACATCGTCAAGTTCTTGTGTTTACAAATTCAAACGGTTGTGACTTTCACTGACCTTCACTGGACAAGTTTTCTGCATGGCAGGAAACCGAGTTCATCAGCCAGGCGCCGCTTTCGTGAGTGGAAGAGATCCATCCGCATAAAGCTTTGCAAAACGATGGTTTGGTGCAGTGTGTGCAAGGTTTTTTGGTTTGGGTCCTCCGGAGCCTTGTAATGTAGAATCTCCCTTGTCAAGCAATGCAGGAGTCAAAAATCAATTGTAACCTCAAATTAAATACGGTTTGGCCCCACCATGCTTGCTTATGCTCGCGAGGCTTTCGGGCGGCAAGCTGCACAAGACGGTGGCCGCCTGATGCTGCTGTATTGGGGCAAGCATCCCCAAAAGCCTCTCGACATTGAGCATCAGTTTTTCGGTAGGCGTTTGGGATTTGGCCGAACCGAAAACACTGGTAGACCCAACACCCAACTTACCAAACCCTTCAAGCTTGCAACTCCCATCAACCATAAACCCTGAATCCCCCTTACCTCTAAAGTCCAAACTTCTCGGAGGCATGGCAAGGGAGACCACTCTTCAAAGCCTCAGTGGATCGGTCTCCTGGCCTTGCTGCCCAAGTGCCTCGCCGGCAATGACGAAAACAATCCATGCAAAACTCAGGCTCATGCTACAACAAAGCTGATTCCCGAAACCTAGGAATTGGGGGGGGGGGGGGGGGGGGGGGGCGCAGGGGCAGCTTGGATTTCCGTCGTTCGAGTCTCAAGATAGTGCTTCTAAGGACACTTGTTGTTGGGCGGTTAGAAGCTTCCATAGCTACGTGATTCGCGAGCAACAAGTGGGTGGCAATCTAAAATCAATTCCATTAGAATCCTGAGCCCCGACGAAGGAAACTAAACCCAGCGATCTTCGATCGTCGCCTGGCACACCAGGCTACTTGGCATGGGAAACGCTGGTATTCTAGATTGCTGATCATGTTCGTGATCATATCGCAATCGAACAGAAGCAAGGACAACGGCGGTGAGACAGATACCATGCGACAACCAAATCATCCTCGGCACCATCGCCATCGACAGCAAGAAGCACGACGACCACCACGTTCATGAGCACACACACACAACTGCCACAGCGTCACGGCACCACCACTAGCACCAACCATGACAGCAATACTAAGAGTCAAAACATCAATAACAGTAGCGACATCCGTTTGTAGCAGAAACCCACCGCAACGACAACGACAGCACAGCAGAAACGGAATGACCAACAGGCGGGCGTCATAGTGAGCATATTTCGCGCTGCAGATTCAGTCTAATTCAGTTAAAGTCTCACAAATGAATTCTGCAGCACAGCTTGTTTGGGGTAGGAGCTTACCTGACAAGGTTCGAGATCCCACTATGGAAATACTGGCACCAGTGCATGTTACAAAACCATAACAGAACGTCTGTCATATAATGCAGTAACCTAACGTAACACAACGTGTGAGGTTTCCACACATCATCCCTGAGTTTGCCAGCTGGGACTGACGAGTCTTCGACACTTTGTGCATCCCAAGACGTCCAAGAATCGCTAGGGCCTTGTGAGACACGAAACCCCAAAACGCTACTGCGCGCGTTCCTAAAAGGGATGTGTTAGCCGGCGTCTCAAAGCTGTGGCAGTGGAGGTGCATGGCAATGCCATCACAGCAATCGTCGTGGTCATGGTCATCGTCGCCAAAAACGATAGTCAGCGTTATAGCCGCTCCTGCAGCATCATTCCCATCATCTCTCTCGCCCGAAACCCTACCACGCGCGGAAGAAGGCAGAAGAAATCGAAACGTTGCATCCGATGAATTTAACGTTTGTTTTTGGAAGCGACGGTAGAGCGGTTGCCAAACCCCGACCTGCGAAGTCCCGTGTTCATCAGCAGGTCACACATGGTCGCGTCATCCGTTTGGGCCACACAGCGAGGCCTCTCCTGGATTTGTATACGGTGCTGAAACACTAGTCAAGCTTCGGTTGAGAAGGGATCCCGAGGTTTTCCGACGAGCCCTTGGCTGCAAAGGTGAGTTGCATGTGCCTGGTTGCTGCATTTGTGGGTTCTCTCTTACTCTTTGGTGCTGCAACAAGCTTCCCCGATCGGACATGAGGACCCTCCTCAACCCTGAACCGGCAACCCTACGATGTTACGGCGACACTACTGAGCCTACACTCCTCATGTAAGTGTGTGCCTTCTGCGCGGGTACTGCAAGGTCCGTGTGCCTTGAAGTAGCTGGAGTCAATACTGAGGATACCCCAAACCGGAAACCTGAACCCTTTGTGCTGGTGATATGGTTCTAACTATCAACTACTACCGACGAGAAGCATGCTGCAGGCAAAAGTAGCACACAAGCTTTGGCACTCACGGCAAAGTCCGGCCTCACGTGAAAAGGATTCCCAACTGCAAAACCAAAGCGGCCAAGCGCTGCGCCAGAATTCAAACAGTGCCCTTGCACAAATCGGCCTGGGGCCTAGAGCCGCCCAACCAACCCATCCAAAGAAAACGTGATCCCAAACTCCAAACGATCGGCACCATTTCCAACATGCGTTGCAGCTCCACCCCTTGTAAGGGTCGCCTCATGGCACATCGAACGAAAGTCAGCCCCCCAACCACTGCGGGTGGCGGGGAGCTGCTGATACCCAGCCCCCCGCGGGGGCATCCGAATTGTTCGGTGCTGCGTTTCCGAGTCGTGCATAGAGTTTCAGCTTCCCGATTGAGGCAGGGTCGGGTTTAGGATTCAGAGTTTTGGATGAGGGACATTTCGTTTGTGCTGCATTCGATGCTACAGTTGGTGCCAGCGAGAGCGAGACGCTGCTACAGCAAAGTACACCAGGACATGGCTCCAAAAGCAGACGCAGGTGGGGTACGGCCCTCAGTGAAGTACAAAGTTGTGAATGTACGGTTTATCCGACTTCCTGTCAAGGTTTGTCGATGTTGCAAGCGACCTGATGAGGCTCAACTGCCTTTGGGCCAAAACATGAACAATAAGAAAGCCAACAACTCACATTCTGAAATCGTCGTGAGAAAACTTGGCTTGCAAGGTCTGCCGATGAAGGGGGCCTGTTGCCTTTGGCCAGGACCCTGGTGTAAAAGTTAATGGCCGACGGGAGTTGATGTTGCGAGATTTAGGAATCGTATTTGGCCGTTCTCCTAAGCCAATGGTGTTGTCCCCAAACACCTCAACCTCTCAAATTCGAGATCCCGTTGTCGACCGTTTCGGGATGTGCTCAGGATGCAGGTCAAGATTGTTTGCACCTTCGAATCTAAGCCCAGAAAGCGCTTAAACCCTAAACCGTGAGCCCCATGCATCAGCCTCAACGAGGCCTTCCACATCCACGGGACTGTGGCGGACGACGAGCAGATTCGTCACGAGCTTCTCGGAACGGTAGCCTTAGTGCGCTAGGACTTTCGGTTTCGGGCTGTTGGATCAAGTTTAGGGCGAAGGGGCTTCTAGGAACTCTGGGGATTACGCATGCATCAGAAATGCGAGCTTTCGTACTGGCAGACAAATTATGAGCGCTGGTCCTAAACATCGCTCGTAGCATAGATGAAAACATGAGCCATGGTATGGCAATAGCATGAGACAACAGGAACACAAGCACTCGGCCCTGCAATGATGCTAGGTTCCTACGATCCCGCTTCGGCTTGGTGGTGACGGCAGTCATCGCTGGGCACCCGGCCACGACGAACGCTTCAGGAAGTGTTGGCTTTGATACCGTTCTGGGTTTCATGGTTGCGTGTCACACATGTCCAGTTTTGAGGAGGTCAAAGCGGTCATCTTTCATGGTTCCTGTAGTCTCCTAAACAGACGGTACCAACCTCGACGACGTGAACAGCCATTCAATTCAGGCACTGTGGACCTAGGATGCGGAAACGTTTGAGGGCCGTTTGCAGGAAGGTGACCACGAGAAGTTGTCCGCGCACTTGTCTTCTGAAAAAACATCCCAAGCCTATGCCGCAAAACCTTCGGCAATCCCTTGCAGCTGAAACACTGGATCCTAGATGAAGGGCCGGGGCTCATTCGTTTGAGTTCCCTTCTTAGGCCATCAGTTTTGCTAACCTTCTTGGCCAACTTGCAAAGGCTCCGGTGGTTTCGAGAGCTTTAAGGTTCCAGGGTCAAAGGTTTCGGGTCTTCTCCTCGAGGCCTTTGCCCTTGGTCGAAGCATTCTGGTGGCGATCCGGACACTGCCACCAAGCTGCAAAAATGGCCCATGCCCAACCTTCGAAACCCGGTCCGCAGCTCCCTAAGCTGACCCCGAAGTCCTGAGCAAGAGCTCAGACCTTCCGGGCGAAGTCGGGCTGCTGCAAGGTCACCTTCCGATGCGGGAGGTTTTGATCTTCCTGCAGTTCAAAGTTCCGATTATGGCCCTGCTTACTCTGCAAATATTCTACTGCAAGCCGTTATCATTGTTGTGGTGATTGTTGCGATTATTATGATCACTATTTTTATTGTCATTAGCTTTGGCGGTCCCATGTCTACCGATTATGTGAGTTGAGGCAAGACTTCAACAAACATCCGGCCATGGACGAGCTGTTGCTTGTCATGAAGATCTGGGGGATGTGCAGATTCAGATGGCTTGGGAGTGTCCTGTCTCAGTGGTACCGGTAGGGAGCTAGAGGCTTGGTCAAGGATGCATTCATGGAGCAGAGGTGGGTGAAGCTCCTTCATACAAGACAGCCTGTCCTTGCGTGGTGGTCGACAATTTCGAGCCTGGCTCATCATGCCCTGTCAAGTATTGAAGTTGAGATTGTGTTGGTTCCGGGGGCTCAAAGCTTCCTCTCCCTACAGTTTTCTACGTTGAGATTTAAACCTCGGGTCAAAGGCCCCGAGATCACGTCTGAACTTCCAGTAGCACACCATGCGTGAAGCAAGGCTTAGGGTGCGTTGAGTGCACGGAAAGCTCCTCGAGCATGCTGAGTGCGATAACTGGCTCACATGTTTTCCTCAGATCCCAAATTGAAACCCTCAACCACACATGAGGTCCGTGGGTGATGGCAAGTTCACCCGGCTCATTGAGAAGGAGCTATGCGAGGATGTGCATTAGGCTCAGGTGGCATTGCAGATCATCTCCGGCTCGAGGTCCCAATCTATAAGACCTTAATTGGGGTTATAAGTATAGATGCCCTAATTACAACCCCAGTTACTAAGTCCCATGACCCTTTAAGTAGATGTAGCGGTCAAGGCACGACAGACGCCGCTCTTTGTCTTACCTTTGGCTAGTAGGGAATGGAAGAATGGTAGTAATAATAGTTAGAATTGTACCCCATTCCTCCATTCCCTACTAACCAAAGGTAAGTTGTTCCAGCAGCTCCAGTTGGGTCCGAGGCCGCAATTGCAGCCTCGTGTCTTCGACAACGGGCAAGTCATCATTACGCTGAGCTGGCCAGCTGGCTGCTATGGGTTATCCGTCATAGAAGACAGAAGACTCAAAAAATTATACATAGCAGTTTTTGCTGGGTTTCCACAACTCACTTCTCCTGCACCCTTAGCTTCGGTCTTCGGAGTATTTCGGAGTATGTCGACATCCAAGAACCCTTGGGAAGGACGTTTCTCAGCGGGTTGAGCCACAAAGCAACAATCCCGAAGCCTTAGACTTCCAAGCAATGCGAAAGGGAAAAAAATATCAAAGTCCAGAATCATGGAAAACATCATAAACGGGGCGATCAAGACTCAACGCGGTTGCTATACGCTTACAACCCGCCCAGTATTCCACAAGACCCAGCCAGACAGCCAGCATTCAACACAACCAGCCCAAAACACTGCAGGCTGATCTATCTTCCCGGGAATGGCATCTTCTTTTCCAGGCAGTGAGCCCGTCTGGAAGGGTCCATTGTGAATCCGAGAGGCATTTAGGAGTTTTTAAGGTCCTAGCTTAGCTTCCGAGACCGCCAGGCTGTTTCAGCCTTTGCTGATGCTGACCGGGTTGCTCGGCACCGCCGGAGGCGCCAACGGTATTCACTTAAGATCTGTGAAGCCGCGGAAACAGGAATTGAAGCAAACGTGTAGGTTTTGGTGAGGCCTTATGTGCGAGCTTTCCTCGAAGAGGCATCGCGCATGACGGTATCCCCAAAAGTCGTGATGGGAGCTGCTTTGCAGCCCCACTACTGCTTCGGCTGCCAGCCACTACTACTACTGCTACTACTACTACTCCTACTGCTACTACTACTGCTACTACTACTGCTACTGCTACTGCTACTGCTTACTACTACTACTACTACTACTACTACTACTACTGCTGCTACTACTGCTGCTACTACTACTACTACTATTGCTTGTACTACTACACCTACTGCTACTACTACTACTACTATTATTGCTACTACCACGACAACGACAACGACCACTACCACTACCACTACGTCTCCTACTACTACTACTACTACTACTACTATTTCAATTGAACGCTGTGCGAGCGGGCTCAGCACATAGCGGGCGATTGCCGCGGTGCACTCACATGGTGTGAAACTGACTCAGACCCTATAGCTGAACAGCCCTGGTCGAAGACCTTTGGGTGTTGGCGGCCTACCGGCGTCAGGCTAACTGGCAGTGGTCAGCCGAAGCAAGTTGGTAGGCGGCCAGGCTACAAGCTTCAGATTGTTGTATGTACCTGCGCGAGGATAGTGATTATGCAGCACTGATTGCAGAGGCACAGTTCTGCGACTGGCAGAAGGCAAGGCGTGTTTTTCTCTGACAGCGGCGGCGATCAGCAGAAAGGCCGTCAGTACATGCCGGAAGAAACGAAGTATGAGTGCAGGCATGGCCTCCGTTTTTTTCGCTGTATAGGTTGCCATTGGCACCGGTGATCAAAGTTGGGGCTCACTGGTGCCAGGAGCGGCTGTCACTGGCCCCTGAGTCCGAGCCACGATTCCACCACCCTCCTCGGGTCCAGGCATCGCCGTCTCTGTAGCGCTTATCTGTGTGAGACTGTGTCTCTTCACCAGAGCGCTTGTCTCGCTGTTCCCGCTGCTCCCGTAGCTCGCGTTGGCGATGCCATTGGTATGTGGGCGTGTCGCCCTTGTTGTGTTCGATGCGGAGCTTGCGGACAACGTGTCCTTCCCGAGGCTGGTAGAAGATGGCGCGATTTTGACCCCCACTTTTCCTGGAGGACTGGTCATAGATGCACTTGAATGTGGAGGCCACGATCTCGAAGTTGTCATCCGTTTCGAGCAATGCGCTCATGTCCGGATGATCCCACATTTTCTGAAAAAGGGCATGCACTATGCCATAGTAGGTCGTGGTGGACTTGAGCTCGGTGTAGCGATCATCTTGGCCAATGGATAGTGTGAATTGGCCATTGGCCCCGACCATAAGCCGCGCTTGCGTGATGTCAAGCCAGTTGGCATCCTTGTCGGTGGCGACCTTCTTGATCGGGGCGAAGATCCACGGCACCTTGCCCAGTGCTCGAAACCTATTGGTCCAAAGGTAGACCTGCTCAGAGGCTGTGAGGCCACCCACGATAGCCTGCTCCTTCATAATGGAAATGGTCGCAAAGGCATGGACCCACTCCAGCATCTGGTCAGACTGGCAGATGTGAATAATCTGATCTCTCTTTGGCAGTTGATTTGCCTCTTGCTCTGGAGAGGGGTTGACACTGTACTCCACCAGCTTGGTCGTGGTGACCGGTCCCTGGTATTTGACCTCTGCACGCGTAGAGGGGGCATCCACAGGGGATGAGGCTGTGATGTCAGCCGGGCCTGGGGTCTGTGGGACGGTCTCCTCGGTGGGGGCAGCTGTCGGAGTCACATTCTGGGTTGAGAATGCGTTGAAAGGCCGATCGCTGGTCTGGCCAGGGCCAGCAGACTTGTGTGACTGCGGTGTGCCCGCCGGCAGCATCGGAGTGTCTGGCGTGCCCACAGTGTCTTCCGCCCATCCCAACGTGGGATCAGCAGTGACATGTGTCTCATCCTTGATGTCCGCCGGTTGGTCATTGACCCCCTGTTCTTCTTTCGCTGCAAGAGGCCGGTGGCCCTGCGCTTGTGGGGTAGGACCTGGCGGAATGGGAGGGAGACCGAGCCCAAAGCGTGCCTTAGACACCGACGCTGTGGGTCTCCACTGGGGCGGACGGTCCGCCGTGGGTTCTGGTGGTGGCGGAGTCTGGCCTGACGCTGCAATGGCTGCAGCTGAGGGAGGGTTTGCAGGCTCGGCCGGGCGCTGCGACCACATACTATTGCGAGGCGGGGGGCCTGGTGGCTCGGGCACTGATCGGTCGTGCCGGGATTGCATGAAGTGGTGTGTGACTCCCAACTCATTTGGGAACTTCAAGCGTCGGCCGCCGCGCTCGCAGTAGCGGCAGGAAAGCCAGTCAGGATCTTCAGGGTGAAGGCAGAGGCCTCGGGGGATGTTGCGAAGGACAGCCTCGGCCGAAATGCCGTGGTACTGCGGCTCCTTTTCGACCGCCGCCATAATCGCGTCGAAATCACCCCGTTCGAGGCTGCTGAGCACGGTCTCGCCGACAACTCTGACGCCTGCATTGGTGAGCATTGCTCCCGCTCGTGCTGGATGGGGTGCTGCAGAGGCAGCGCCACCGGCTTCAATGACCTCCGAAACGATTTGGGGCACGCTCTGCATGAGAGAGTTTTCATTTCTTTGAGCTGCCCTGGGGTCGCCCTTGAAGCCTTTTCGCCAGCTCCAGCAGCGGGTGAATGCTACACGAACCTGACCGCGGGTCTCAAAGTAGTGACCATCGGACTCAAGCTCTTTGGACTTGGTGAGCTGAGTTGAATGTCGCTCGCGGAGCAAATACACCGGTCCGAACTGTCGGGTCTGGTTCCATCCTGGCACTGGGGTGTGGCCCATGTCGTGCGTGAGGAGCTTCCAAAGTTCCTTGCAGAAGATCATGTAGTCCAGGTTGGCGACCGAGGCAAGTATTTGCCTGCTGAAAGCGTGATTGATAGCGCAGAGCATGAGGGGATGGCGCGGTTGTCCATAGATGATGCCCTGGAAAATGTGGTCATTTTTGACCCCAATGCCCATGATCATGTACTCCTTGGGCAGAACCCCCTCCACTCCATTTGGGCATTGCCCCAGCTCTTTGCTTTTGCGAACTTGGACATTGTCCCATTCTGAAGCGATGAGCCCTAAAATTTGATCGAAGGGCATTCTCAGCGCCATCTTGATATCAAGGTACAGGCCACCATGAAAATAGTGGTAGACGTATCTGAAGACATCAGCCTTGTGAGCAGGCTGCCTCAAGCTTTTGATCAAGTGTTCTCCGGCGTCTCCAGCGTGCACCTGAAGGGTCTCGAGCAAAACCTCGTCATTGCAGAAGGAGCGCTCGAAGTCAGCCAGGAATTCCTGGCACATGCTTTTGGGACCTGGGTGGTCATCGTGCATGTATGTCTGAAAAAGAGTGCGGGGCATCGGCCGGCGACTGACGTAGGGTTCCAGGAAGGGCCTGAGGGCCCATGCCTTGCCCGTGTGTCGAGCAGCCACCGCACCCACCTCAGACAGTGTCTCCGAGCAGCACAGGTCAAATGTGGCGTTCATCTCCTTGTGGACATTGTCCCCCTGGCAATTCCATGAGCACACAACCAGAACATGGATCGCATTTGGCTTCAGTCGCCGCATCGTTTGAATTGAGCGGGATACCAGTAAGCCAATGACCTGATCCGCCACCGTCGGTCGAAAGTGACAGTTGTTTTGGTTGTATATTTGGTCAACCAGGGGAGGAGGGCCTTGGAGGCTCATGATGGTCTCATCGCTGAGCTCGTACCGTCCCAGGCCATACTGGTCCCTGAGCTCCGCGATCCAGTCGTAGTTCGTCTGCTTATGGGGTAATAAGCTTTGTCTGATGGGGATCAGGCGCACACTAACTTCGTCATAGTAATGATCCCGGAGAAAATTGATCAATGCAGGGCTTTCCGCCGGGAAAGGTCGCGTTTCTCCAAGGACGCGGATGAATTGCCAGGCCAGTACCTCCAACACCGCTGGGTTGGGTGGCTGCGCACCCGCGTACTCTGCTGTGAGAGTGGTACCCGGGCAGGAGATGACATAGCCGTGCATTGCACCCCGAACCATGTCAATGATTCCGTAGGATTGGCCATTGGCCCCCTTCCAGAGCAAGTGTTGCAAGGTGCTGTCACTAAGCACCAAGAAGGGCTTCGGCGTGGTAGGTGTGGCTGCCATGCCCGGTTGCCTGTGCTCTTTGAGCACCGCACACTTACCAGGCTAGGGGAAGTTGAGGCTGTGAGGAGCTGCGCAGGAATGTCAGAACTGTAGCCTAGGGCAGAGCAAGCTGTAATAGTCGAAATTCTGGGCCCTGAGCCTTCTGCTTTGCATATTGTTATGCTTGATGCCTGCAGTGATCTTGAGCCCGGCAGCGCAGCAGGAAAGCTGCAAGTGCATTCACGCTGAGGCAACGCTGCAGAGTGAGCTTGGCTTGTGCGAGTGGGCAGGGGCACTGGTCCGGCCATGCCAGAAGGTCGGCGTCGGCAGGGGCCGCCTGAGAGCATCGTCGGACCTCAGAGCGAGATGCCGGCAGCAGTAGCAATAGACATGAGCGATCCGTGTGTCTCGCGCTGACAGATAAGAGCAGTGTGTGTCTGCTGTCTTTTCAAGTCACCAAGCCGCCAGGGGGGTGTCGGCAGCTGAGGCTGTTGGTCAAAATTGATTTAGCTAGTGGACGTGTTTCAGTCCTGCTCAGAGAGGGCGTGCAACAGCTTCCGTATTGTGAGCTGAAAACCTGCTGGGCATTGCCCCCATGCCAGCGCAGCGCTATACGTCAGCTGTGCTGCCGTTGAAAGCTGGAGGAGCTTGTAGCTGTGCAACATGCCTCGAAGCCTGTGTACTTCAGGTACAGAGCGGAATGCGCGGAGAGCTTGTCCGCATCTCGGATGTGGTAAGTACCGAGTATGAGTCGGCGTCCCGTCCATGGCAGTACCAGGTGTCGGTGTGAGGCATCAAAACTAAGGTAGGGCAAGGTCACGGGGAGAACTTGTCCTCTGGGTCCGTCGGAGTCCAACAGGTAGTCCCCGGCGCTGTCCTCCACGAAGAGGTGTCCGCCCTCGAATCTGGAGAGAGGGATCAGGATGTTGTTCACCCCTTGTTTATTGTTGTCGATATGCAAGCCAGAGGCCATATTTCGTGCCAGAAACAGTGTCGTGCGTGGATGGCGTCCAGCCATGGTGTGCACGACCGTGTTGAGGAGACACGTCGCCATCGGAAACCGATGCGTTGGTGTCCTCAGACCGGCCATTGGCCCCTGCTGGTAGGCGCCGAATGTGACAATCCGCTGGTCAGCAGACTGTGGCAGTGCCACCGATGCATGGCGACAGGCAGAGGTGGTAGGCATAATGTCCAGCAGGGCATCCAGTTGCTCGAAGGTGACCCACCTGCGATGTAGGTAGTCCGCCGCGGCCTGTTCGACTGCGCAAAGGGTGAATTTGTGCTCCATTTCATCCATGTCAGGAGGGAGATGTAGGCATATTCCTGGTGCCTGCGCCTGTGGAGCGTATAGGCTCAGGGCTGAAAAGATGGAGCCCTGTCGTTCCTCCTCTTGTGCCGCGTCCTCGTCAGTCGTTGGAGAGGTCGACCGAAGGATGCTTTGAGCCGTTGGCATCGTGAGTGTCGGGCGACGGCATTTGCGTGCCGGTTCGGGGGCCTCCTCGTCAGATTCATCTAGGTCCATGGGGATACATCCCGAGCTGCTACGGAGCCTCCACATCGCTAGGGGCAGCTGGTTGGCCTGAGCGTCCAGACCATCTATCTGGGTCTGAGAGCCGACAGGTGTGAGCAGGAATGATGGTATGAGAGGTTGATAGCCTAGTATCCGGTGTGGATTCCAGCTGATGCGGCATTGGCGAAAGCAGCACTCTCAAACCGTCGCTCTGTTTCAATCCGAACTGCAACATGTGCAGCAGCATCATCTGAAAGAGAAAGAGGCCGTGATGATGTACAGCGGCGTGTGAGCCGACAGGCTCGTGAAGAAAGGAGAAAAGAGTTGAGTACCGGCCGATACAGCTCTAGCACGACAGTGTCGCCATCAGGATGACATGTGCGGACATTGTCCCAGCTGCATTAGGGCGGTGGGGGTGTCGGGAAGGGGCATTCTTCCAGGAAGCGTTCTGGGTATGCCTGCATATCCCCCGCGACGCCACGCAGCAAGTCCGCGGCGGTGTGAAGGCTTCGAGACCAATCCTCGATGGTGGTTTTGCGAGATCCTGGTTTGGGTGTCCTTGCGAGATCTCGAGCCACGAAAGCATCGCCAGACTGGAGCATGTGGCCCTTGGTGTCGAAGGGGACATCGCTGCCTCCTGAGGCTGCCATCGCTCGGAATCTGGCGTTCGGGTCATAGACCGGAGCTTCCTTCATGACAATGTTAAAAGGAGGCGCTGATTCCGGTGGGTCCAAGGTAGCCGGCATGGGCTGGGGCGGGGGCTGGCGTGGAGCAGCAAAGGTCTGCGAGGGATTTGGGTCCGCCGCAGGGAGGGCGGGAGGTTCTCCCCAGATGCCCGGCAGCACAGTAGCAGCACTTGGGGGGTCCCGCTGCGAATTCACTGACCCTGGAGCAGTTGGGACAGCTTCCATGGTGGATTTGCTCACAGGAGAGGTGGGGGATGGAGGCGATGCCTGGGTCAGAGCAGAGTGGGCCTTGCCCCCGCTTTGGGATGCTGGGGTTGTCAGTGACACCGCCTCTTCCTTCGGCTCGATTGGCTTGATCGGAGGCGGAGGAGGGGGCTTGTCCAGCACCAAGTAGCCGTCCTGGTTGGAGTAGGATTCCCAGGGAAAGATCTCTTGGTATACATACCGGAGATGTCGGCCACAGGTCCTCAATTCCGTAGAAAGGTAGAACTTGGCCCAAACAGCAGACTTTTCCCAGGAGCCAAGACCAGGTGAGAGATCTGACGGATCCGGCTTTTCCGGAACCAGTGAGCCGTTGTTGTTGCCAAACTTGTCGTCTGATCTGACAAAGGTGGCGGTATCTGACCGGAGTTCCCCGTTGGCTCGCCACAGGCCAGCATGCACGGTGACCGCGGGGTTAAAGGCTGAGTCCGTCCAGGAGCCAGCAGGGAAGGGGGAGCTGGGATAGATGGGCTGTGGCCATTGGTCCCGCTCTAGCCATAGCTGCAATTCGCGCTTCATGTGGCTAGGAATTCCTCTGCTGACTCCGTCATTGACGCCGCTGCCCTTGCGTCGTTTGGTAGGCTCCTCATCCGACAGGAACTGTTTGAGGATCGTTTGGCTCAGCCGATAGAAATCCCCATACGCCGTCCGGACTGGAGCAGGTGGAGCTTCTAGGGTTGGTGGACGATGTAGATCACCTCCATATCCCTTGGCGCCGTAGCCATTACTCAAGGGGTATATGGCCTCGCCCGAGCAGCCGCCATAGTCAATCAGTACGAAACTGGCCGGTTGGTGCCGGACCATGATGTTGTCCGCGTGCACGTCCCCATGAACGATTTGGGCTGAATGCAGCATCTGCAGTGCAGCCGCGATGTCGAATTTAAGTCGCTGGACTGTGTCCCCGGTGAGAGGACGAGGAGCTGACCAAAGGCGCGGCATGAGTGCCCGGGGGCCGTCTGCCGCGTAGATGGTGTTGATCACGGAGAGAGGCGGAAGTCTTGTAACTCGATGCAATTCCTTCCGAAAGTCTGCCTCGTGCTCCACCTTGACCTGTTTGATGACAAAGTTGGGGTCCTCATGAGACAGGTGGACGGTGCTCGTGTAGCCTCTGCCCACTGTCTTGCCGACCGTGCCCTTCAGGAGACTGATGCAAGCGGCCGACGTGGGTCCTGCTAAGGTGCAGGGGGTAGGGACCCGTTGCACGGTTTGTGCGTGGTCCGTCATTGCTGCCACTATAGCCGTGGCCATGCGATGGGGGTCCTGGTCTAGACCCAATCGGATGTGAAGGCTGTCCAGGGCCGTAGTGTCAGAAGGAGCCGCCATGTGCGAAGCGGAATGGAGCGGCAGAGCGCCGGGCCTTTGACTTGATCCTTCTGTGTTTAGTCTCATGTACGCTAGCGAATTATGGAGGATCTGACTGCCCTCAGCTTGCATTATTTATGAGCGATCCTGTAAGTTGCGAAACTTTTTCCATCCTAGCAGCGTGGTGCAGGAGGTCATTGACCACCTTCAGGGTGAGGGCCGCTCATTGTGCGCACCCGAGTCTCAGAATGGCATTGTCGCTATTTGTGGATCTTGTTCACCATGTTCTGGCGCTTCTTCGGTGAGCGAGGTGGCGTAGGTGGGCGTTGACGGCCCGACGGCAATGATGTAGCAGTGGGCTCTTTGGTCTGCATGGCCCGTTCCTTGTCGCCTGAGGTTGCCGAGGTCGCCACTGTTGTGGTAGATTTGTCCAGGCCGAGCTCGCGGATTTTGTCCCATTGGGCAACGTAGTAGTCGAGATCAATGTGACTCTGCAGCCCTGGCATGTTGGGCGGCAACGAGGCTGGAAGGGACTCAGAATGCGATCTGGCAATTGGAAAGGCTGCGTGGCACAAAATTAGACGCTGCCTAGCACTTGCCTAGCAATGGCAGATCGCTGCAAAGATGGGAACACAGGCGCAAGATCAGTGCTTTTGCCACAGGCGTGGTTGCCTGGTTGCTTGTCATTGTGTACAGGAGTGATACAGCTTATGGCTGACAGTGCACTCCAGGAACAAGCAGAGGCGAGCATTGCTCCTGCGAAAGATAGAGATTGTTCTAATTGAGCCAGGCCGTGTCCAGCTGCTGCCATTGGCACCTCTCCTTCAACCAGCTTTGCCCCTCGCCTTACGAGCCAGGCCACCCGGGG
Organism: Symbiodinium sp. CCMP2592; assembly: GCA_905221615.1. Lineage (NCBI taxonomy): Eukaryota > Dinophyceae > Suessiales > Symbiodiniaceae > Symbiodinium > Symbiodinium sp. CCMP2592. Next base: position 1,069,964 of record CAJNDT010001002.1, read on the forward strand.
CCTTTTTTCCGAGGCGTTCTCCTTCATAGGAGTCCAGGAGGGCCGCAATCAGCGAGGTGTACTGCGCAAGCGGGGAGTGGAGAACCGGTCGGAAGTCCAAGATAAGGTGCGTCTTGAGAGCGTTCTGTCGAGCCGAGCAGTGCGCGACCAGATGAATCACAGCCTCATGCGGCGATTCGCCGAAGTCCTCGACCAGCTTGATGAAGGCCTTGAACTGTGCAGTGTCAATGCCTGGTGGCTTTTGTTGAGACTGGGCCAGCTGGACGAGCATTGCTCCCGCTGTGAAGTGTGCACATGAACCCAGTGGGTGCGCTTTCCCTGGCGTGTGGCCCTTCTGCCACGCGGCCACGGCCTTTGCTAGGGCCTGTGCTAGGGGGGCGTCCGTGGGTAGCTTGTACACCAGCGAGGCCTGGAGTTGTAGTAGGGCAAGCTGTTCTTCATGTAGTAGGAAGCCTTGAGTGAGCTCGGCGTTGGAAAGGGCGTGCAGGGCCCTGCCTGGCCGCTGCTTGCCGCTGCCGGTCGCTTGGCGTCGAGCATCGACACCAAAAGACTCTGACGGTTCGCCCATCAGTGAATCTGAAGCAAGGGGAGATGTGGTGCGACCACGTTTGTGGTCTGGGCTGTGGATCTTGTCAGCCATGCTGGGTCAGCCTGAAAAGCTGCGGGTAAGCCTGCGCATGCCTAAAGCATGCTTGGCCTTGACGTGGGGGGGGCCATGCCCACCTATTGTGGGGTCCGGCCTTCCCACGCACAGGCACCCTAGTGGTGCACGCATTCCTAGGACTGGGAGGGCCAGCACTCACCCCTTGAGGGTGAGTCAGAGTCACTCCTGTCTTCTCAAGAAAAGGAGATAACAATCTTCCAAAACATGTTTGCGTTCTGAGGTCGAGGCGAGATGTGGGTTGGTGGCGTCATCGCCAACGTATAGCGCACCTCCATGCGGATGGATCCAGAAAGACCGGTAATGGCCTGAGTGGATTTCCGCTCCTACATGAAAAACCCCCGAAATGACTGAAAAGTGGTGCCACTGGCGGTCCTGACCTTCCGTCCAAGTCGGCAGTGAGACTTGCCTGCGCAGATCGATCGGGGTGCGTCGTTTGGTGCCGTCCATCCATCGAGCAACTGTGACGGGCAGGATGTCTGGGGCCCATGCCAGGGCGCGTTGGAACATGTGGTTGTACCATGCCATGCAGGCCTGCTGCAGTGAACGACAGTCCGAGGAAAGAGGTAGCAGCAGCGGCGTAAGGCCATCGTCTTCTCTTTCTGGCAGTCCATTTGTACGTCCCTCCCAGCGCACGGGTTGTAGGGTTCCGGTGTGATGTTCTAGCAGACTCGTGACAAATTCAGAGGTGTCGTGTTGTCTGCCATCAAAGCGCCATCTAGGCACTAACGACCGGAGGGCGAAAAGGCTTGGGGGGTTGATAAGCCTAGTGTCCATTGGATCCGCCTCTGGGCTAATGCAATGTTCGACCAGTGGTCCCAGTTCTGCTATGTTGGACGCAGAGTCAAGCGCGGCTAGGAGGGCTTGTATGGTCGCATTGACATAGCAGGTGTTGCCTGAGTTCATCATGCGTCGCATGCGTGAGTACAGGCCTGGTGGGAGATGTCCCGCGGCGGTGCTCGCCGTCGCCGTGGGGACCGTGGTGGAGGCAGCGGCAGCGAGAGTAGCAGAGCGGTCCGCCGTCCCGAAGAAGCCACTTAGGGACATTGTCACCGCGGTCTTTGGTTGAGGCTTGGAACATTGTTCCCGCGTTTTGTCCTTACCCTGGACCTTGTGCCATCCGAACAGGACCTGGAACAGAACTATGCACTGCTCTGGGTGCTTGCGTTTGTCGTAGACCTGCAGTTTGCAGAAGGGACATGGGTGTCCTTTGATCATCTGCACTGTGTAGGCCTGGCAAAGCTTGAGTGCCGCCGGACCATCTCGTTGCCAGACCTGTGCATGAGCCTGTCGTTGATGATTTTTCATCTTGGTATGATCGGGGGTCCAGAATCCGCACAAGATGCACCTGTGCTTGAGTTCTAGAGCTTCCGGTCGGGAGGCTATGCTGCTGAGCTTGTCTTTTGGCGAACTCTGCACCGTAGCCCGAAGGGCGGCTAAGCCTCTGAGAGCTTGGCCTTGCAGCTGTTCCTCGGTGGTGAGAGATAGCTGTCGTAGGCGTTCCGGTTGCGTACAGGCTCCCGACAACAAGTGGTCGCGTAGGCCCTTCCATTGATGGAAGGCCTTGTCGCATGCGGAACATACTGGTAGACCGTCCCTGGAGTGCCGACTACGATCAAAGGTAGGAGGAATGTACCTCTTTACTTGATCACGATGCATCCTTGTGATGTGCATATGTAGACCATGCGCAGAGACGAAGCCAGACGCACAGTGAGGAGAGTCGTGCAACCGCTGCTGCGAGGCCTCGGTGCTCGCCGGAAGATTGTCCACCTCGCGTAGCATGTCCTGTAGGTCCTGTAGGACATGTCCCAGACACGTGACATCACCGTACGCTGCCATGTCGGTAGGGTTCGAGCCTGTGGCCGAGGCCGGCGCGTCAGGACGCAGTCTGGCCCACGGGCCCAGCTGCACCGTAGGTGCACTGGAAGTAGTCATCCGCTGGACAGAAGTGTCAGCCTCGGGGGTAGGGATGTCGGGTCGTTTGCTCAGTCTTTTTAGTCGCGAAGCCATCCGAGCTCGGATTTTTGCCACCGGGTCCTGAATCGAATGCAGCTGATATAGGTCAGCTGTGGAGATGCGGCTGACATGGACAGGCTGGTTAAGCACGGAGCGTAGCTTGTGTGCATACCAACCTCGGAGATGCCGGGCTGTTTCCTCCGTGAGGCCGACTTCAGGAAGTCCTGTGACCAGAGTGGCCCATACGGTGGTGAACCAAACCTTCAACCTGGCCATTGGCCCTGCAGTTCTGCGGTTGTAAACAAATCGCTTGACCTGCTGGAGCTTTTTGGCAGCTTCCGCTATACGGAAGCGCAGCGTTTGCATTTCGAAATTCCCATAAGAGATTTGAATGCCCAGGTACTTGATTTGTGTTTCAAGCTTGTAGGCTGGGAAGGACTTGTGTTTGCCTAGTCGCCAGTGACGCTGGAGTTTGCCGTCTTGGTCGGGAAGCCAACAGGTGTGCTTCTGGAGCGTGGCCTCTGCCTCTCTGCCACTGAGTTTGACTAGAATGGCACATTTGGTTGGATTGACTCGCAGGCCTAGTTTCTCTACCTCCGACAAAAGCTGTAGGATCATTTTGTGAGCTGCGTCCACGTCCGCTTTGCTACGGATTGTGCGATGCATGGTAAAGTCATCGGCATACCCAGTGAAGTATCTGCGGACATTGTCCCAGCCAAATGTGTCTATCAGCCGGCGCAGGAGACGGCCTGTTAGAACGGAAAACAATGTGGGGGCCAGCTTGCAGCCTTGTTTGATGCCAGTGGTGGTTTCCACATCCTGGTGCGCCCCTTGTGAATGGAGCCTGTACTTGGATCGATGATGCAGGCCATGTATCAGTTTTTGTAGGGGGGGGTCTGCGCCTAGTTCGTCAAGCAGAGACAAAATTTCGCTGCGGGATACAGTGTCGAATGCCTGTGATAGGTCTAGTGCAAAGGTAATGCCGCCTACTAGACCGACAGGACATTGTCCCCGCTGCTGATCCGCTCTGGTAAGGTTCGCAGTGCGGCACAGTTGCCGAGCCTCTCTCAGGTGCTGTACCACTCGACTCTGAGCGTCGGAGAGACCCCGGCCCGGGAGGTATGCAAACTGAGGGAGAGGCTTCATGTATGGCAGCGTGAGAGGTTCCAGGAGTTCCTTAGCCGTTCCCGCCAGGCCTTTAGCATCCGGCCTGAGTATTCCCAGCGGTCTGAGCTGGGAAGGCTTGTCAGCCGGCTTGCCCGGTTTGGGGATCAAGCAGAGATCCGCTCGTGTCAAATCATCGTCTAGTGGCTGGTCCTGTGTCAGAGCAGAACAGTAATGTGAGAGCGCCTCGGATACCGGCTGTGCGCAGAGCTTCCAGGCTGCGGCTGGTGCTGCTCCTTTCGGAACTGCCTTTCCAGGTTTTATCGAAGCTATGTGTTTCGCCAGCTTAGTCTGCGGCAGTAGGGGCAGAAGTCCCGCGTCAGAAGGAAGCGGAGGGTGCGCTGCAAAGACCTTGGTGGCGTACTTGCCCAACTCTGCAAGTTCGTTAGCAGGGCTGAGTAGGAAACCGTTCGAATCCTTGAGCTGAGCCTTCAGAGCCGGTTTCCACGGGCGAAGATGCTTGAGAGTGTGGTATGCTAGGTGTTGGTCTCCCTGATTGAGAGCCTGGTCTACCTCGGCAAGGAACCGCTTGGTTTGATCTTTGCGAGACTGCTTGACCGCCAGTTTGTGCTGGTCGTATAGCAGTTGACGGGCAGCTGCGTCTGTAGCTGATGCAGCACTGGTGTGAGCATTGCTCCCTCGTGCAGAGCGCCACATTCTTCTGGCAATGCACGTCTCCGGACTTTCTGGCATTGCCACCGGGGTCTTAGGGAAAAACCTGGAGGAGGCTTCGCCCAGAAGGCGATCCCATGACGCCGGCTGCATGTCCGGAGTAAGACGGGTTGTAACCCACTCCAGCATTTGCTGAGCTGGCAGCGTGTTATCCCTCACAGCCGCTTGCAGGGCAGCAGCGTCAAACTGATGTGTCTGTATCTGAGGAGGCGGCAGATTCCAGTGGCGTACTGGCTTGACAGTCGCACTGATGGGCAGGTGCCCGCTTTTCTTCCAACTGCCCAGCGGAAAAGCCGCCAGTGGCGTGGAGGCCTTGGCAGTGCCTCCGGCTGACACCTCTCGCGTAAGCACGAAATCAATTTGTGTGCGTGTGTCCCCCTGTTGGTACGTAAATGATGGCTGAGGTCGCCACGTGTTGAGGGCCACCAAGCGGTGACTCAACAGGAAGTTGGTGAGCTCTGGTTCATCAGGTCGCGGTTCCTGTGGGCTTATGAGCTCTGGACCGACCAGCCTAGGCTGTTTTTGCAAGGAGCTATTGAAATCACCTGCGATGATAAGCGTGTCTCGGTGTGGCACCCTTTGCACACATCTGCCAAGAGCTTTTAGGACCTGTGCCCTGTCCTGACGATTGTTCTGCACCTGCTTGGCCGGTGACCAAACATGTTGGTATACAGCAATCAGGTGTATGCGAGCCCCGTGCCAGTCAAACCTGACTTCCAGGGTTCTGCCTATGACATGTTCCTGCCATCTCACACCTTTAGGTTGTATGTGTGGGGACAGAAAGACCATTACTCCGTCCGCGCGGGTTGTCGAGGGTTCCTTGCGGGGCGGATGGGTCTTGTCGTCATTAGGCATTGCCTCTGCAGGTGGCTGTATGTGGGCCTTGCCCCCGCGTTGTTTGCGTCTTGAGGCTTTCGGATCTGCAGCAGAGGCAGACGAGATGCAGTACCAGCCTGCAACACTAAATTCAGCCGTAGCCTGCCAGTGGGTCTCCTGCAGCACAAGAACATCACAGGTGTGACGTGCCTCAGTGGAAAGCCATGATTTGACTTCCGACCATTGCTGCTGGCCAAGGTGGCCTGCATTCCAAGACAGTACACGGAGGGGCCTGGTGGCCTGTCCTGCTCTAGACCGTGGTGCGAAAGACTGAGTGGAACCTGGCCGCGGTGGGCAGTTGCCCATGCGCCTGAGAAGAGCAGGGGTCATGACCTGACCTCGGTAGGAAACGGGTTGCTGGCTTGCAACCACCTTTCTGCAAACATGCTTGAACGAATTCTTCCTGATCTGAGAATAATTTTGTGAGTGCACTGGGAGCAGCGCCATCCGCTATTTCGTCACAAGGCAAGCCGAGTGACTCCCTCCACCACGCGGTTAGTGGAAACCCTACCGCCTGCCCAGTGGGCCCGTGTTAAGACAGGGTACTGGGTCCAGGAATTGGGACCTGGCGGCTCAGACGCAAACTGTTGGCACATGGCACATGGCTCAACGTGAGGAACCAACCCTTAGTCGTTCGGAGAGAGGCCTGTTTGAGACCTCTAGCAACGCAAGGTTGGAATCCAGAGCCTGTTCGAAAGCCAGCGCGAAACTTCCAAAACGTCTGAGCCGTGGCGGCTACTACTACTACTACTACTACGACGACTACTACTACGACTACTACTACTGCTAGTACAACTACTACTACTACTACTACTACTACTACTACTACTACTACTACTACTACTACTACTACTACTACTACTACTACTAGTACTACTACCACTACTACTACTCCTACTACTACTACCACTACTACTACTACTACTACTACTACTACTACTACTACTACTCCTAGTGCTCCTACAACTACTGCTCCTACTACTACAACTACTACTACTACTACTACAACTACTACTACTACTACTACTACTACTACTACTACTACTACTACTACCACTACTACTATTACTACCACTACTACTACTACTACTACTACTACTACTACTACTACTACTACTACTACTACTACTACTACTACTACTACTACTACGACCACCACCAGTACTACTGCTACGACTACGACTACGACTCCTACAACAACTACTACTACTACTACTGCTACTGCTACTGCTACTGCTACTGCTACCGCTACTGCTACTGCTACTGCTACTGCTACTGCTACTGCTACTTCTACTACTACCTCGACCAGCACCAGCACTTCTTGTGTCGGACAGTCCAGTTTCCTGGTCGTATCGTTACAGAGCGTGGTCCAAAGTTGGCGTCTGCCAGGTCGGCAAGGCGAGGAAGATCCGAAAGGTGGAGGCTGGTCTAGGGCTGCTGTGTGGTGCAATTCGGCGGGTTACGTTTAAGCTTTTCTTGGGGTTCAGGGCTTCGATCCAAGTCCTGGAAGACCAGCGGACAGCAAAGTTGGTGAGTCTGCCTTGTCGGGACCTCTGAGAGCTCAGCAGGCGCTGAGGCTCTTCGCAGTTTTCTCAGGGTTGCGGTTGCAAAAGCAGAAACGCAGAATCTTTTCAGATGTGTAGCTCTTGAATCCAGCCGCACAACTCCAGCCAAGGCTCCGGCTGGTGACCACACTAACATGAGACGACACTCCAGGCTCACGCTCCCAAAAGCTATGAGGAACCATAAGCCTAACCCCAAGCCTAAAGCCACGAGCTCTAAACCCTGAAGCCCTCAACCCCAAAAATCTCGCTTGGACTTGAGAAATGGTCCCCCTGCCACAGGCGTCGGAGGACCCCCCGGGCCCAGCGCCGTGTTCCGGCGAATTGCAGGGGCGCCTCGGAAAGAATTGCGTAATCAGGATTTAAGATACAGGTTTCAGGCTCCATGAAAACTGTCAACACTGCATTCGTTGCTTGTGCCTTTTTGCCTGTCCGCAGTGCCCAGAGTCCTGAGTTGCAATGGTTGCTGAGAGTCTGAATGGTGCATGGGTCATCAGATCACTCCTAGCAGCATGATGTCGGCCATTGTGACTGTTGGCAGTAGCAGTACTGTGTGTAGCAGGAATATTGGTAGCACTGGAAGTAGTTCTCCCAGATAGCACTCACAGGAAAGATAGCAAAACTTACAGCAAGTTGGTTGATAAAAATCAGAAATATCATGATCAAAGTAGTGGCAGCAGCAGTAGCAGCAGTTGCTGCAGTTTTTGGTTGTGGTTGTACGTACCTGCAGTTGCAGTAGCAGCAGTAGCGGTTGTGGTTGTTGTTGTTATTGTTTACAGCGGAGTCTGTGGACTCTGCAGCACTCGCAGGTCACCCGCACTGACACCAACCTTAACAACTTCTTCAAGCCTCCAGAAACTTGAGCTCGTGACAAGTCCGTGAGAGATCTCCACATCCGAAACCACCCCAACCCGGGCCCGATGGCCTTTCTTCAAACTCTTGACTCTTAGGTGTTCCTGCAGCTGCCCAATTGGTTCCGACTACTCGGCCGCAGTCTACCAGGATCGGTTCAGGCCCTGATTGTGTTTTCGTTTTATGGGAGATTGATTTCGAGAAGACCTCATGTCGGGCCGTAGGGTTTAGGGATTTAGAATGTTTCTGCTGAGGCTTCTAGATTCTAGATGCTTCTAGTAGGTGTGGTAGAGGTTTGAACTTCATAGTGGGCGCTTCGGACTCGTTAGAGATGTTGAGCGTTTCAGGCTCAAGGGGTTATGCTAAGAGACATGGTGGCTGAAGTTTCTACCTGCTGTTGAGGGCAAGTCGTCTGAGGAGTCTTTCCTTTTGTTTCAAAGATGGAGCTAAGCTAGTCAGAAGTGCTGGTTTCAGGATTTGAGGTTTAGCGGAAAAGGTGGCTACGGAACGGAAGCCTCGAACCCTCTTATGATTATCCTTCGCATTTCTCTCGGCAGAGCAAGTTTTCTCTAGCTCGGGTTTTGCCGAAGGAGTCCTGGCAGATGGGATTTCGGCCATGATCTGAACTGGTGGTGTAGGAGGCCGAAGGCACTCGTTGGTAATGCCTCGTACTTTTTTTAACCTCTCCCATGCAAGATACCTGTGTTTGGATGCCTTTCCTTTCCCCCCAGCCCCAGTGCTCTGTGTGCCAATAAGCTCTAACCTCGTGATAATAACCTGCAGACACTCTGCATGGAACTCCGAAACTGTGTCCAACGAAACAAACCTTTGATGATGTTGGAGGTTTCGCCTCTCTGGGAATGTCAGCTTGGCCTCCGCAAAGAGCCGCAGGCTCATGCTGCTGTAGTGTTTGGCGACAATTTGAGGCTTTGGGGTTTAAGACATGTTTTTTCTTCATGTTGGCGTATTCCTGACGGGGATTGAAGGCGTAGGCCTGAGTGAGACTCGAGGATTGAGAGCCTGGCTCCACGTTGATGCATGTTGGACTTCCGGTGAGCTCCAAAGGTTCCTCGACGACTGTGCCTTTCCAACTGACACGTCGGGAATTTAGCTTTTGGTTTCGAACTGGGGCACAGCACCAACGCAAGTCACCCCAAATGCCGCATGCTCCGAAGCTCAAAGGCTACCATCAAGCTCTCTCCAGATCCCTAAGCCACACACCCGGTCCCCGCAGCCCTTTAGACCCTGACGCCAGGCCTCGCCACCCTTCGGGCAAGTGATCCTCTGGGATGCAGCTCGTGGGCACTTTGCGCCCTGGCGAAGTGACTAGGAGTTTTCGGGCTCGGGTATACGTGGCTTGCTGTTTCATGGGTGTCATGCATTTGGAGGGCTAAGGATGAACAACAACTGTCTAAAGTGTGAGTTGCGATGCGAGTTCATACATGCGGGTGCAGAGGTTCATGGACGAGAGTTTGTGTACTACTTATGCGGTTGATAGCAACTTGACGCGGTTTCATTGCGGCTTTGCGAAGGATTGCGGCGCATAGGTCGAGATTGAAGTTTGCAGTAGTGAGAAGGTCTGGGTGCTTTTATGATATGGGTTTGGGCCCGTTTTGTTGGTCTCACAACTACAGCGAGCACTTACTCTGTTCACAGCGACTTGTGGTGTTTGTGTTTCTGAATAAATTGCATGGGGTCGCAATGCTGTCAGCACTGTGACCCGTTCCAAAACCCTCAACTTGGCCCCAAATGCCCAGATGGCAAAACCTCGCTCGTGACTGGATCATGGTGCCTGCTTTCAGGCCGACATCACTGGGGAGATAGAGGCAGGTCCCATCCAAGAGTTCACCCAGGGGGTGGGCGGATGAGGGGGCTGGGTCTTACGGCTTTAGCTTTTGTGGAACCAGCTTTAGGGTACAGGCCAGCGCTTCAAGGCTTTGTCTGTGCAGGTGAGTTAAGCAATTCTAAAGCCCGGCGTTCTGCGGTCCAGGTAGGATCTTCACGTCATGCTTGCTAGTGCGGTTTAGGGCCTCGGGTATGATGAGTGCATTTTGGCCTTTCTGAGTAGGTCTTCACACCCGATAATCCCGAAAACTCATTGTGACTCTGAACATTTTGTGTTCGCCCGCTCCACATGAAAAGCTGGAAGAGTATTTATGCTCCTTGCATATTGTGTAAAAGTTCGCTGGCAAAGCACGTTTAGCAGTAGCAGTTGTGTTTGGATTTTGATCGCTGGTACGCTCTTAGGCACCGAGGGCTAACCCGAGCCCGAAATCTGACCCAAAAGCAGCTCCTTCGTGGAAGCTCTCAGAGACAAATGCCTCAGTCTTTCAGGCCATGGAGAGCCTTGGAAAGGAGATCGGCACTCGCCAGGGCGTGGCAACCAGGCACTGGATTCGCCCTAACTCTGGAAGGCTTCTGGGCTACGGATCTGACCCAGGGTTTTCAGGTTCCCTTGAATTGCGATGATGGTTTCCAGCACGACTCGGCCATGCTACGGTTAAGTTGGTTAAACAGAGGTTGCAGCGAACTCCCCCAACACAATTATTCGATCTAGTTTTTGGACATGCTCACCAAAGTGCACAGGCCATACAAAGCCCGAGCCTTGCGCATGTAACCCTTTGGCGAGTTCCCAAGGCCAAGCCCTTGAACAAAAATCAACCAAAGAAAACTATAAGTAGAATAGGGTTTTGGGGCATATTCTACGATAGTTTGAATAAGGGATCCCACCCAAAAAACTAGTATACTGTGCATAGGTTTTTAAAAAACAAAAAATAGTATACTGTAGGGAAGGAACCCCCAAAAAAATAGTATACTGAGTATACTGGTAGGTAGTTCGTCTCGGCAGGGGCTCCTTTGCACCTGAAGCGAAACCTTGCCAGCTTCCGACTCGGCCTGGGACCCTGGAATCCAGCCATGAACCTAAACCCTAGATATGTACCTATACTATTTTAAGGGGGGTTCTCATTGTAATTATAGTAAACCCTAGAGCCCTAGAGCCTAAGCCCTATGTGCCTTGTAGTCGCTTGGATGGTCATGGTCAGGCAGGTGGAAAAAGGAGCTCAAAAAAACTCAGCCCTGAAGACTTGGAGGATAATCACCTCCTCTGCCATCGCGGAGCTCGGCGGCGCCATGCCAGCGATGGCGGTGCTCCCAGGAAGGGTTGCGCTGGAAGACTGGAGCCCTCAGATGCAGCAGTTTCTGGACGTCCCTCCTCCTTGCTGTATTAACCCCGAGGCTCCCAAAAGTTCCGAGCTGTGAGGCGGAAGGGGCGAGCATTGATCCTCGCTGCATGTCGCTGGACCGGTGCTACGAGGCTCCCGCGCTCCTCTTGGGCTGTGGGGATCAGGGGAGAAGAAGAAAAGAAGATGAGCCCAATGCTGGCAAGACAGCTGCGGGCAAGACGAAGGGACCTAACCCGGCTTGAAGTGGAAGTTCCAGCAGTCGCACTCGCGCTGTGGTACTTCATAGGGCCCCACTCATGATTCAGCCCAGACCCTCCTTTCGGGAGCCGACTTCTTCAGTCAGCGTCGCCCTATAAAACTAGCTGGCCTTTAGGAGACATGCTCAAGAAAGTCTTCATGAGGAGGCCCACAAAGAGCTGCCATATGCAATAAGATGCAAGCTGCTGGCAGAGGTGCTCCAGCTGTCCAGGGAGGAGCTGAAGCAGAAGCAAAAGGAGGACCTGCCGCTGCACTCGGGATGCGGAGGGCGGTGGTGCAGCACGGTGCAACATGAAATGAGAGTATGATGATTAGGATAGCAAGATCAAGAATTTGAAGTACATACATGTGTATATATATATATATGTAAAATATATCGCACACTTTGTCATGCATGTGTGCTGCGTTCGCTGGGGCAAGCATTCTGGGGTTGGCAGTGGGCCGGCGGTGGGTTCTGAGGGAAAGTTTTTACTTGTGCACGTGACCACGCTCATCCTGCTGAGCCACATCAGCTGCAGCACGTACCTCAAATCCAGAACACTCAGTGCGAGCTACAAACTCGCTAAGGCGTTGAGTGTTCCCCTCATCGTCTCTTTTGGCTAAACTTCTTTTGTTCCCATACCCTGTAACATTAATCCTTCGGAAGCCCTGACTGCAACACACTTCGCTTTCAACTCTGTAGCCCATGTCCCTATAGCCCTTGCCAAGCCCCAAACACCGAATCCGGGCCGTTCTCATGGGCTCCAGCCAAATTACTCAACAAGCGGTTGCATGCTTCATTTTCATGAGTAAACATGTGGATTGATTTGCAGTATATAACAAGATGGAAAGCTGTGGGAGCTGGCATCCCACATGCGTGCTGTCACTGGCAGCTTTGATTCTTAGATATTTGTTGGTCCTGGTACTGGTTAGAAATCGCATCATGCAGCGCCATAAAACCCGTGCCCGGAGGAAGCCAAGGAGATGTTGGCCCGGGCTTTCCGACTCAGAGTCGTTGAGGACCGAGAGCATGTCAGTGTGTTCACCAGATTTAGCCTATACGTGACAATGGCATCTGTGTTTGTGGATAGTGGTTCTGATGTATGGTCATATCAGCCACACAACGCGCCGCTGAAGCCACCTCACACGTGAGGCGAACTTGATGTCCATGATGCAGACGATGCACGTCGGTAGTCGGCGTGTTGCTTGCATTCGATGGTGGCAATCCAAGTGTAGCGTTTTGGGATGAAGGCTCTGAAGCATACAGGTCGAGAGAGTGGAAGGCATTCGGACTGTCCCAGGAATCCAAGGCCGCGTTTTGAGTCTGTGGATGTATCTAGGATAGATGAAAGCAACCACCCGACCATTGTCCGGTTCGGTGGCTTGCGTTGCACTCAGCTTCTTGAATGAGAACCTGCCTTTGGATGTCGCCGTTTTGTGGTCGAGGTCGCAGCCCACACCCCTTCGGCATCGGTGCCGTTATTGAAGGTGTTGCATTTTGATGTCCTGCGGTCGTTGGCTGGCATGGAGGGAAAGATGAAGGGCAACACTAACAATTTTGAACGTGTTGCAACACTAGCTGGCGAACCTGCCTCCAAGGCAGCTGCGCTCATCCAAGAACATCACGGGGTATGGAACGCAGAAGAACCCAACGACAAGCCAGTCACGTGGACAGTCTCGCAGTCTAGCGATGTATGCCTGGGATCGGAGAAGTCGGCTGCTGCTGCTGCTGCTGTTGCTGCTGCTGCTGCTGCATTGCCATTTGCGTTGGTGATGGTTTGCATCATTGCATCATTGGAGTTGTCGATTCTCGTTTCTTGTAAGATACAGAGTATCAAAAGGAAAGCTACTTGCAGCAATACCCCGGCAATCGTGGTAGACATTGGCCATCCCAGCAATGAACATGGAAATACATCATCACAAACACCAGTTTCGCAATACGTACACAAACAATCGCAAGCATAGCTAAGAACAACAGCAACTATCGCTGGAACAGCAAGTGGATCAAGAACAGACCCGAAACGCTGATGTCAAAAGCAGGACCCCAACATCGAGAAGCGGAAGGCGGTTTAGGGTTTAGGGTGCTGAGTAGGAGCGGTTTGGAGCCTTAAGCCTTAAAGATCGTAAGCCGAGAGCGTGTTATGCCGGGACCTGAACACTATTCTATCCCGAAAACAAGCAGCAGGGCAACCTGCATCCAATTTAATGCTTCCTGGAAAGCTGAGCCTTCGAAAATGTTTGTGTACCACTGGTCGGTCATGCGCAGTGCGTAATCATCAGTGCACAAAGTGCATGAGTCGTCTGGTCTCGGAGTGTTTAAGGCGGCATGGGAGACTTCCGAGTACTGCAGAAGACTCTACCCTGGTACCCAAACTCTTCCTTTCTGTCGGCCCGCTTGCAGTTCAGCCGTTCCCCAAGGAAGTTGAGTTTTAGGACCTTCAGGCTCCAGCAAGCTCCAAACAGCCAGAAGTAGCAATCACTTCAAAGTCCACGTGTATTGTAGCCGCTTTAGGCCCCACTGTGCTCCGTTACCGTGTCGCTTCATTCGCATCGCAATAATCAGCAGACGAAACACTGCTGGTTCTGAACCGAGAGCCTTCTGTGCTTCACAGCTCGACGATCCTGGCAGGTGGAGGAGCTAGCCCTCGCTCTCGACCTGCTTATGAGGACCCAAGGGTTCAGGGTTCCGCATTTGTGTTTCGGGCATGCAGCGCTCGCAGTTTGCTTGATGGTAGTGTTCGTTGTGAAGTTCATGGTGCTGCTGATATTTCGGACTGGGGGGTTGCCAGGTTGCCACCACTAGCACCACCGCGATGACGATAGCGACAAGTGCCATTGTCTCAATCATAAGGGCTTCAGCAACAATAGTTATGTACTGGGGCTTGGGGCTTCACGTTGCGTGTGACAAACATACAGATACACATATGCACACCAAGAGCAGCAAAAGGTTTTGTTTGTCGTGGCGATACGTTTATATTCGGCAGTACACAGGAACGTTTCGCAACATAGCTTGTAGTTGAAGTGCACGAAATCACTTTGGTCCGAAAACAGCTCAATGCATGCACACTGGTGTTTGCCACATCTGTTGATGACACATAATATGTGTATTCTTATTTAACAGCAAGATACGGCCGTCTACAATGCATATTCGATCGTGTTTCCCGTATTGATCAAACTGCCTGAAGAGCGCAGCCGATTGTGGCAATATGGAAGTTACAGAGCACAAAGAATTACAATGCAGTCCCGGCAGAAGCGGATAGTTGTGCAAACTTCGTGAAAACTGGCCGCTCGCCTCTCGCATCCTGACACGTGCAGGCGATTGTGCCTCAGTTTGGAGATGTGAGCTGCTGGACATCCAGACGGCAAACTCTGGCTTAAAAGCTTGCACGTGGTGTCCGAGCCGCCATCTTGCGGAGAGGTTTAGGAGAGCAACCTGGAGAGACGGAAGCCAGATTGCTATTTTGATGACATGTGACAAGCGTTACTTCCTCCGCTCGTCTTGTCCAAGCATGATGAACCTCGCTCACTTCGGCTCGGGCGCAGCCAGTGGTTGCAGAATTCGCCTTTGCAAGGCTCTTGCTTAGCGCGTAAGAACAACCCCAGCAAGGATTGCAGATCGTCTGTCGCACATTTCGCAGGCGGCACAAAACAAATCGAGATTCAAGTCTACATGGAACAACGCTTATTCTAAGATTGCTATCTTTAATTTGGTTTGTCCCATCGTACTACTACCGCTTAGCAAGAGGAAGAACCAAAGCGCGATGCCAGCTCGGAAGTTCCGCATGCAACACAAGCCAGCTGAAGCCACAGATCCGCATCCAGAACGCTTGAATGTGTCAACGCCGCAACCCTAAACCCTGAATCTTAAACTCTAAAAACTCAAACGCTTCACCCGGAGTCCGCACAGAGGGCCGCATGCCATGCGGAGATGAAGCTGTCTCGCTGCCTGGGCCTTGGGGCCGCACGGCCCATGTCACTTCCGGGGTTTGCCGGCTAGTCGAAGTAGGAGCTTTCGAGTTTCGGGTGGACACGGCGAGGATGAGGGAGTTTGAGGTCAGGCTGCTCCTGCGAGTCTTTACCATCAGTCTTTCAATGATACTGCTGCCCGTCCGGTATCCATCCGGGCCAGACGGTACGAGACCCAGAAGTCAAAAGCCTGAAACCAGTAAGCCCTCGCAAAACGAACTGCAAGTGACCTGCAAGGCCGCCCGCTGTTTATTTGTTTCTATCCTTCGTGTTCTAGCCTAATCTTGTCTGCATTGATGCTTCCAAACCGGGTTCGTAGAGCGATGATCCACAACCATACCTGTGAAGAATCGAGGACTCGTTTCTGGATCGGCGCCGAAGATGGCTGCGATTCAGAGAGCCAGTCGGCGCCCCAACACCATACAACTACAAGAAACAGAACACTGGTCATTGATGATGGCCGTGGCAGGGAAAGCTGTGGATGCCTGGCTTCGCATGTTCAAGTCTGCACAGTCTTAGTCCAGCGATTCACGTGATGCAGTAGCGAAGACACTTTTCGTACTACTGTCAACCATGGTGTTTTTGCTGTAGCTGAACGAAGCAGAACAACAGCAGCAGGAGCATCACCACCTTGCCTAATTCCAAGCCTATAAGATGGACTTCATTCGCTTAGACTTGAAAGCCCCCTACGGGGCTGAAGCATTCCGGGTCAAAACCGAACATAACAAAACTGTGTCCTACTGGCTGGTTTTAGCTTATTGAGGGCTTCGGAGGTTCAAGCAAGGGCTCTTTAGCCTGGAATCATCTACATGCCAGGGACTTTATGCCCTTGATGCACTGTGTTTTCGATGACAGCCCCGAGCCCAATTCTTTCGAACCAAAACAACAGTCCTTGTGGCACATCAAAGCTTAAGCCTTGGACCTCAACCCCAGGCCTTGGACAGAAAGTTGCTCAGATTCCGAAGGAGACTCGTATACCAGCATGATGTAGTCTAGAAGACTGATGTGCGTACTTGTAGCGCTATCAAAAGCTAAGCATGAAGTACAAGCTGGATGATGCCGCCCTACACCCCGAAGCCCCACGTCACCCAAACTGTGCAAGACTGCCTGGGTTGCGAAGGTGCCACAGTAGAAAGAAGCTCCAAACGCAGACCACGAAAAAGACGAAGCCTTGAATCCTGTAAAACCCTGTAGAACTAACCATGACCCCTAAAGCAGAGGCGGGTCCATGGACTCTGCCGTGCCACCGGCCGCCGAGCCTTTGCCTCCCGGTGGCAGACGCTGCATTGGGCCAAAGGCCACACACACACAGGTTCATAATCATAAAGCCTCTCAAACCCTTTCTCTAATCAAGCTTAGGCCCCTGTCTTGGGATCGGGCTCAGCTGACGGGGCATAAGGAGGAGGTGTGTTGCTTTGGCTCGTGTCTTACGTTTGGTGCCTTCGGTGTTTGGTGAAAGGGGCCATCCTTCCAGAAATGCATGAGCCGAGTGCCCGGCATTGCAAAAGAGCGGCAAAACCTCCACCTCTCCACGAAAGGCTGTCGACTCTAACTTCCGAGGCCGAGGATGATCCAGCTGTTCTCACTTACCAACCTCGGCTCGTCGTCACATATCTGTAAGATCAGAGCTTGCACACCGTAAGAGTATTGTCTTCAAGCTTCCCCATGGTTTCAGTCTTGATCTGCAACTTTCATACTACCAGTGAGGCTAGAGTTTGAGTTCCAGACCCTCCTCAGCAAGAATTCTCCCCAGGAATTACCATGCTGCAGCACGGCAGGGCCGTCAGGCAGCTTGAACGTTCCTCTCGTTGTGAAGATGGATTCGGAGCAGTCGATTTGTACTTATGGCAGGGGAATGCCTTCCATGGCCACAAAAGTGATCACTCTACTTTCCTGTCGTCGTCATCCGTGACGGACATCAGCCATACACTAACAAGCAGGCCATCATCCAGAGCACGTTGTCTCCCGAACATGTCCTCCAGAGCGTTCTGCTCAGTTGTAGGCGGTCTCCCGCTCAATACGATGGCAACTTGAGACCGAGTGCCGCACAGCTACCCTTGAAAGCACATACCGCAATGCCATAACAGCGAGGGCCAAGGCCACTAAGTTGTTGTGCAGCATCGGGCAGGCTGAGTACGGCGAGAGATGGGGCGAGGGTGCCGCGCGTGAGCTGGATTGCATTTAGAGAGGAGTTGCACGTGGTTTCCTTGAGGATGCTGCCATGGAGCTGTCCTTCTCTCGTCCCTGGAAGACTAAAGAGCTTTGCTGGTTAGGGTCTGGAGACAGTTTGAAGACGGCTTGTAACGGGGTGACCTGAGAAACGGGGTTCAGCCACTGCCTTGGTCTCCAAGCAGCTTCAGATCCCCTCCCCCAACCAACCTGCATAAAGCCTCAGAACCAAAAAGAACCAGGAACCCCCAAAGTGCGGCAGAATGAGAGCGGTGACTTCTTTCTGAGGCTACTTCAGTATCGAGGCGGATTTCCTGGACGAGGACTTTGCAAGTTTCAGGTGCGGTTTCGGGTTTAGGGTTTTGATAGACTAACAGAGTTCACAGAGGCCGCGATCAAGAGTCTGTAGCTCCGCACGAAACTTCTTGAAACACATGGCTGCTTCTAGGTGCACTCTCAAACCCTCACTCAAGCCCAAGCCTTAAGCCTTCAACTCCTACATCCGAAACCCCAAACTGTCAGTCCTCTCAGAGGCGAGACTGCGGCAGTTTGGAAGAAGATGCCGGGAGTTCCGGTCTTTGGTAGTAGTAGTAGTAGTAGTAGTAGTAGTAGTAGTAGCAGCAGCCGTCGTCGTCGTCGCTGTAGTAGTAGAGGTAGGTGTTGTTGTGGTGAGAACAGCAGCTGTTTGGATTGAAAGGCGTAGTTAACTGAAACTGGTTGGACGAGATATCGTTGCAGGTTCACGGTTTGTTTTTCACATACTAGTAGTTTAGATCAGGCTTTGTGGTGTAAGGATCTACAGCGGGCCGTTGGCAAAGCCATTCAAGTTGTGTGCGTTTCGTTTTGATGCGCAGGAGGGTGGGGGGGCGGGGGGGGGGACAGCGGTCCACCATTCTGGTGAAGAGACAAATTCACAAGCGGAGGAGACCCTTATGAAAAATGAGGCTAGCACTTGGACCTAATCGTACCCTCGGGTTCTCAGGAGATTCGGGGTAGCTCGAGAAACCTGTGCGTTGCGGGCACCAGGACCAGGGCATTCGTTTGATGCCTGTTCCGGAGAGCTGGGGTCCGAGAGGACTTCCACAGAGCGTACGGACTACTAACAGCACTGGTACTACTGGTACTGGTGCACTGGTCCACAACGTCAAGGTCGAAAGATGTTGAGTGCTGCTGCAGATTGAGGCTTCTTCTGCCCGATTTCTGCGACGATCATGTGCTAAGCTGAGCATTGCGAACGGGAGCGACAGGGCATATTGAGGGCTGGAAGGGCTCAGGGAGAATTGGTGACGGGTGAGGCTCCAGCCCAAACAATCTTGTGCCCAGCACCGCCTAAAAGTCAGAAACGTGCCATCAGCTCGCCAGATCGAAGCACAAGCCCGAGGCCATGCTATCTCCGAAGCATGCATGTCCAACCTTGCTTTCTCAGGTCCGACCCAGTCGCCACTGTGGACGGGTGTGCTTACGAGCGGGACTACATTGAGAGGCCCTTTCGGTGGGCCAAGCATTCTCTTCCTCTTCAAGTGAAACTTCATGCTGTCCCTTTGCGAGGTGGTTTCGCGAGCGTCGCCAAAGCCACCAGCAGATTACGTCGCCGACCACAGGCGCGAGACTTCCACTGCACGAACCCAGGTTTGTCAAATTGATTTCGCTCTCCAGGTTTTCCCGGTGAAAAGAGTGCATAAACGCAGGGTCAAGACCGAAGCGTATTATGATGATGATGATGATGTCAAAACTGATGACCACGGTCCCGTCTTGCGATGATGAAGACCAGGATTCTGACCACTGGCCTTACTACTGTAGAGCGAAGACGAGGTGCCTCCTTGCATTTGGGAATTCTGACCGTTGTGGCAGACAGCCACACACACCTTTTCTGACATGCCTTGCAGCCAGAGTCTTCATGGTGTGGAGAGGTCGGTGTCGCAGAAGTGGGAGGGATGGCTGCAACAGCAGTCTCCAGCTTCAGTTAAAATCACAAGATGTACACAAATAAAGCCACTCCTCACAGGTCTGGCGCTGCCCTCTACTACTCTCATGCCACTGTTGGCTTTGCAAAGAGTCCAGACCTCAATCCAAGATTGTTTACCACTAGAAATAGCTCTTCTGGCCCCAGCACATGCTGCCTCTGAGAGTAGACAGACAACATGCTGCAGACCTCATTTTTGACCTGGCTCGACGCTTTCGAAATTTCGAGTTGCGCGTGGAGCTGTATCAGAGTTTAGGGCGGCTCCATAACGGGACCAGTGGCCTAACCCTGCATCCTTGAATGGGGCTTGGGTCTTGCAGTTTGCAAGTTTACAAGTGCCCATGGCGATGATTGCTGCGCATGACTGAAAAAAGGGTTTATGACGTTCTGAAGACCGGTACGCTGGTAGATCCAGCCTCATGCTATGAACTAGTTCTGCCCTGGTAAGGTCATCGACACTTGAAAAATTTGGACCCTCAAGGCAAGCTCAGCCTAAAGGACCTACTGATCCCTGAATGGCTTGTTCTCCTGTCACCCCACCCTACAGGGCTCCTGCAAGTACAAAGTGTTGAGCAACATAGTAAACGACAAGCCAACCAAGGCCATCGAGGCATACTTGGCTCACCGGCCAGAACTCAGGCACGGAGCCTCAGCATTCCTGCTAGATGCTATGGCTAAACAGTCTTCTACGACTACTACTACTACTACTACTACTACTACTACTACTACGACGACGATTGGTACAGCTTCTCGCGATGAACCCGTATCGTAGGGCTTGCCGTAGCCCCGTCGGCGCCGTCGGCTTCTTGGATAAGCCCAGACCGGGAAGGCCACCCAATTTTGCAAAACAGGCTCGGCGGGGACTCCGGAGATCAGCAAAGACTTTTAACTTTGGCCTATACAAATTTGGAAAGTGAACTGCCGCAGCCTAAAGCTAAAGGCCACAGAAACGCATCAAGACTCCAGAAACCGTGTAAAGCCCGTCTAGAGCACTTGCCCATCTCCGCAGTTCTACACAGGAGGGATCAAATGGCTGGGAGAAGCTTCGAAGAAGCTGCGCAAGTCTTGCAGGCGGTCCAAGAGTGCACCCAAGGGCCGCTTCCCAAAGCTATTCCTTCCAGGGCTGAGGCCCACATTGGGTTCCAGAAACAGCTTGGATCCTTTTCATGACGGTCCGGGACCACACGCCAAGAACCAGCAATATATGATAAAATTGCTGGTGGCGACTTTGGCCCTCAGTTCGGGGATTGAGGCCCTCACATGCTCGTTGGTTCATTACCCTAAACCCTCAACCTCGAACGATGCCTCGCCGGGAGTGTGAGCGCCGAAACCTGAACCTCAAATCCGAATGCATACTGCTCCATGACTGACACATTTTGCTGCTACATTGGGGTGTTGCCGTGGCTCCGCGCAGCCCTGGAGCGAATTCGGATCAGCATTTTGATCGTCGTGGTGCACCGTGTTGTCGTGTCCGGATTTAAGTTCCTAGCGAACGTCGACTTGCAACCCACACTGGCAGACCGACCTTCTCGAAAAGCAAGCCATGAACGCCAACATGGGCGACGAGGCGGCTTGTTCGGTTGCAGGCTTCATGCCAGGGTGCATGACAGATTGTGGCTTTGAGGGACTTTGGCGTTGCTGCGAAGATTTGTTGCTGCATGGCACAGAAGCAAAGATCGTTCTGCATCAGGCTTCCCTGGAGCTTTGATGATTCGCTAAAGTGGGCCGGTGTATACGTGGCGCGCGGTTGTGCAATGTAATGGATTGAGAGTCGTCGCAGAAACGTAAGGGCCTGAAGTGTTGCGAGTACCTAGGTAGACTGAACCCGAGCTGGAGCATGTTTGTTTATTGATGTTTCTTGCTGTTATGTTGGCTCCGGATGGTTGTTGTGTCTAGACATGTGGAGCCTAGCCTGCCTTGAGCGAGTGTGAGCGTCGACATCGAAGATAAACCCCGAACCCTCGCCGAGCATGGGAATCTATTGGCTTCCATGGGTCCATGAGTGAGGCTGCTTTCTACCGTTACTTCGAAGTTACCCTCCAATGCGGGCTTTGTATGGCTTTGTAATATTCACCCTACATGAAGCATCGCGCGCACGCGCGTCTACGCCCAGAAGCGAAGCCTTTTGAAGCTCAGCAGATCCGAGGTGCGGCGGCTTCGGGAGGCCAACAAGGTGCTCCACAACGGGGCTGGTGCGGGTGCGATGGTACGTGTCGATCAGAGAGTTGTGATAAGGTTGTACCCCGGCTTGCTGGCTGTAAGGGTTCGCATTGCCAAGCACCCTGATCCTCCAGTACTGTACCAGTCGAGAGGGGTGAGGACACGGTCGATGGTGACACTGGTGGTCGTCGTCAGAACATGCAGTCGAACCGCAATTTGCAGCGGGAATGTTTTGGATGCTGCGAGGCCCTAGTACGCCAGCTCCGGCAATCGGAGGTGGAGCGCGGCAAGCTGCTGCAGCAACTGCAACAGGCGGCCCCAGTCCCCGTCGTTCTTGATGTTGTTGCTGTGACTCTGGCTGTGGCTGTTTCTGTTGTACTGTTGGTTTTTGTTGTTGTTGCTGATAACTAATGTTGTTAATGTTGCTATTGGCGTTGGCATCGTTGGGGTTGTTGCTGATGCTGGCTGCCCGCTGCCTGCTGCCTGCCGGTGCTGGTGCTGGCGCTGGTGGCTGCGGAGCTGGCGCTGGAGGTGGCGGTGGGTGGTGCGGGTGCTTGCGCTGGTGCTGAGGGTTTTGCTGCTTGCGGTGGCGGTTGTTCGGTTTGCGAGTTCTGTTCTGTTGCAACGGAGGATAAGAACCTGGGGCTGAAATTCGGCTTCAGGATCAGGCCGAGCCTGGGCTGTAGATCCTGTGGCATATCTCTCGACATTCCCGTGAATCACCGCGGCTCAGGCAAAGACTGCAGCTTCATCTGGCTAACTTGACCGAGAGGGTCAAATTCCATCAGAGCTGGAAAGCTTCCGCTCAGTTCTCCTCATCACACTCGGGCCTCAAGCTTCCATCGTCTTTACAATCATGCCACACCCAACCCTCAATCCTTGGACCCCATGTTCCGGAACACGCACCCCAAAGCCTGTCAAGGCACGCCAGTAAAAATCCCTGATCCAGTCTGAAGCTGGATAGTTCGGTCGGAGACCGTCCTGAGGATGATGGAAATAGACTGGGTGCTTCCGGTCCAGCGAAAGCGTTGTTTAGGATTGAACGGATTTGGGGGTTCAAGGTCCTGTCGGGTCCACAGTCTTCAGCACCCCAAGGCCCAAACCCAAAGCCTCTAAACACTGCTGGTGCAGAAATCGGTCTCTCGACGTTTTCCGAACTGCTCCCCGCCAGGTTCGATGGCAGCTGGGCATTGCGGAGGAAGGTTTCAGAGTGCAAGGTTTTCTAAAACTTCAGGGGCTTATATCCCTGGTAGAACTCATTTTCGCGTTTAGGGGCTTAAAGCAGGATCGACGCTTGAGCTTTCAGCGTCCAATGTCTGCAGGGTACAAAGAGAAAGCAAACTTGAATGATAGAGCAGGGAGGAGATTGTTTCTACTGTACCGGCCCAGAAGAGTCCTTGCCTGACACTTGCCTCAGGACTTGAGAGTCACACGATTTCTGGCCCATGTGGAGGAGCCAAGTGGGGTTTGCGATGACCCCGGTGGCCCACCTCCAAGCAGTGGCGATGAGAGTCGCTTGGCTTGCCTTGTGATTCACGGGCTTTCTTCTGAACCCGAAACCTCAGCGGGGGCGGGGCTGAGGCTGGGGGAGCTTTTCCTGGTTCATCGTTTAGGTTGTAGCATGGAAGTTTCAGGGTTCAACGTTCAGGGATGCCTGACGCTGCATCGCACCAATTCTGGGTGTCAACGTTAAAGGCTCGGAGCTTAGGGTTCAGCTCGAGTTTGTTGAAACCACCAGAAGAATCATAATTCAGTGTTTTAGTTGTACCGGGTATTGTGAGTGGGTTGTGATAGTGGCGTACAGGAGCATCTAAAGCTGAGGGGTGGAGGCTTAGGTTAACGATTTGGCAGGACTTGGTCATTGGACGCAGAATTCAGCTTTATGGTTCTATCACATACTCCGGATTCTCCGACTTCCTATGCTAAGGCCTGTCGTGGCTGAGGTTAGGAGGAGAGCCTTCGACAAGGAACGGAAATCCCAAATCCAAGCCCTCGGTCAGGCTTGAAACACTTCACGACAAATCCGCATGTCTGAAAGCCCGGCAGCATGCTTGTTGGTTGTACAGCCGCGAATGCAATGAAGACAGCTTCCAACACCTGCATCGCAGCTTACCTGAATAACCCCAATCCTTGAACCTTAACCCTAAACCCCAAACCCTTAAACCTCTACACTTGAAGCCTCATGCGGCAAGGTTCCGCCTATGTGTCAACCGTTGACCAAGCCGAGGTCGGACGTACGAAGCCTCAGGGATTTCTTGCAGTTTGAAGCCTGAGGATGAACAGGGCTCTACTAGTATGGCCCATGGGTTCAGGGCCGTTTCTGACCCTCATCTTCTTGAATCGACTGAGGACTTTTTGTGTCATGCTGGTGTTTACTTGGTGGACTTACTGTTTTGGCGTATTGCTTGCGTCCGACCGAGCGTCCCGAGCACGGATCAGCCACTTCTCCATGCTTGACTTCATAAGTTTGATACCAGGTACCACCTCGTTATTTCCAAGTCCATGCTCGTTGTGATCACATGGAACGCAAGCGCTCTGTTTCGTTTGAGCATGCAGGGCCGGGATGGGTCAGTAAGTCTGTATGTATGGCATCTGCTGTGCGGCAGAGGAGCCTCTGCAGTCAGAAAAAATGGAGTTTCCGGCAGGCCGAGACAGTTCGTCCACAGCTCCAAATGGCGCCAGTGCAGCAGGCACGGTCAGAAAGCGGAGCTTTGTGGCACGTAGAACAGGAACAGTCTTCAATGTCGAAAGAGGTAGAGTACGACTCTGAGGACCGTAGGAGTAAGCACCAGTGTAAGCGCAAGAGTCAGAAATTGAGTAAGCAGAGGAGTAAGACTAAGTGCAAGAGCAATGAGAGCAAGAGGTGTATAGTAGGAGTTGCAGCAGTAGTAGCATGTTGTAGTTGGAGCAGCAGCCGTAGTAGTTCCTACGACAAGTAGTACTCTCCTCACCGCTTCGAAAGCCGTACTGAAGTGCTGCAACGATCAAAGTATGTGTTGTGCTGCCAGCTGCTAGTCTTCGCACTTACCGCACAAGAGACGGTCGCGAATTGCAGGATACCCCCTTATCGCAGAAAGTCATGCGTGTTTGCTGTTGATCTTTTGTTGTTCTTCATCGTGGCCCAGGGTTGTTTCCAACAGTGGTTTCTGAGGTTTTGAGTGGACTTCATCTTTCCTCAATATCAAAAACCGCCACTGAGTGTTACATGGACTGGTGGCTAACGTGTCCAGCTCTGAAGTTGAATATGAACTGAACTTTGGAAGCTGTTCACTCCAGGACCACGACCTACGTAAACCCGGATCATGTATCTCGTGCTCCGACATCATTAGGGGAGCAGGCATCACAGTAGCGCAAAGGAAGAGTTTGACAGCAGAGCATCCTTTCCTGAAGCTTGTGCATGGCAGTTTTTGCACTCACACGCTCACGGGTTTCGGGTTCCTCTTCGACACTGGAACAGGAGCGACCGAAGCGAACGGCCAGTGCAGAGCTCGGACCACCACTACCACGACCACAACCACTACTGCTGCCACTCCCACTACGACTACTACTACTACTACTACTGCTACTACGACGACTACGACTACGACTACGACTACTACTACTACGACTACTACGACTACTACGACTACTACTACTACTACTACTACTACTACTACTACTACTACTACTACTACTACTACTACTACTACTCCTGCTCCTGCTCCTGCTGCTACTGCTACTGCTTCTTCGACGACAACTACTACGACTAGTAGTCGAGTACTACGACGGCTACTGCTGCTGCTGCTGCTCCTGCTCCTCCTGCTGTAATGCTACCGCGACCACTGCCACTGTCACTACCACTAGTAGTGGCAAGTCAATGGCAAGGATAGCGGGCTCAGAGTTGTAGCTACACAACCACCAATCATGGGTACCTTTCAACAGCTTTGTTACTCTAGTGGTTGACACCGGTATAGGTCCCTCGGCTTGCCCTAAACCCGCAAAACCTTAGTCTCTTGAAGGCCCAGAGCCCGGACCCGCCCGCCTCCCAGAGAGGTGCTGCACTGCGACCGCAACCTCGCCAGCTTTTTGCCTTGGGCGCTGCACTGGCAGCATTGGCAGGAACACATAGTGCTCAGGGTTTAGGCTTCGGAGGTTGGATTGAGACATACAGACACTTATGTTATGATTTCCTCTGCCACAAGCAGTTTCATGAAGTGAACTACAGTCGCATCGCCCTCATCAGCAATGTGTCATCAGCGCGATGTACCTTGTCACGAGCGATGTGTTCGTTATTCCTGCTCATCGTCCATGATTAGTTGCGAGCAGCGCAGCAGTGGAAGGTGGCTGTTTCCGTAGGTTTGGGAGTAGCGAGGTTTTCGACCATTTGATGGCTCTCGCTTCGTTTCCCCAGCATCTCCGTCACCATAAGGCTCAATGGCAATGACGTGATAGCGAAAGAATAGTTGAATGCGCCTGAGTTTTCCAAAATACGATGTTAGCTGGGGTCCTTGAAGACCGAATAGGATTTTTTGTATATTCCACTGGACGATGGTTATATGAGGACTGGACGGGGATACTATTTCTAGTTAGTTATGCTTGTGAGATCACCTGTCGTGAGCTCGTTCAGGAGGTCTGCACCTTTCCGGCAACGGCAGTGATGCCATACAAGGCGGATCTCAACGTCCTAAACCCGTAGAGATGCTCAAAGTTTCAACTTCGAGATTGAACTGAACCAGACTTCGGCACGGCAAGAGTGCCGTGTGTTGGGATTTCGTTCTTTATGAGATTGGGGCTTAGCGGCTTCAGGCTTAACCGCGTGACAGTGACCTGCCAGTGTCAGCTTAGGCCCCAAACTGGAAGCCACCGAAGTTCAAGAGACCCCCCTATCTGCAGGTTTGTAGATCATGGTCCTGGAATCATGGTGTTGAGTTTCGGGTCCTCCAAATGCCTCATTGATTCAGGTCTTTCTTTTTTTCCGGCGTTGCCCCTTGAACTTCGTTCCGGGCATAAGACCTCCAAGCTGCTGTAGGAGGGAGGCTAAGAGGTGGCCATGCTGTCGAGATATGCTTACATTTGGATCGAAGAACTTGCAGAGTTTCCTTTGTTTCAGCCCAGGCCTGCAATCTAAAACCGCAACCCTGAAGCCTTTTGGGGGTGTCTGGGGTCTAACAGCAGCTATCGGATAAGATATGGCTGAGGGAGCATCATCAAGAATATCTCTTCGTGATTCAATGCCTGAGGAGATCGAGGCAAAGTGTTTCGTAGTTTAGGGGCCCGCTCTCGCAGATCCGGCTAAATTTCAAGCCTCCAGACTCGAGATCCGAACCCGCGTAGATACACCAAGAAGCCTAAAAGCCCAACCTGTGGTGGACCGGCAAAACCCCAAAACCACAAACCCTTTGGTGATCCCGAAACGACCCTCAAACGACTCATGCCGTGAAATTGCCTGTCGCCTCGCACAAACACTGAGGCAAAATCTTTAGCAACTACTACACCCGAAACTTCGGAAGGTGCTACGGCCGAAAATATGCTGCAGGGCATTAATGCAAGCCGCCTGTCAGCAGCCATGAGTCACAAGGGTCTGGGGCTTGGGGTAATCATGACTTGCAAGAATCATCATTGGCCCCGGGTAAGAGTGGTTATCCTAGTTTGGGCTCGAGATCAGGTTAGGCATTTAAGGTGTTGTTCCTGCTCAGGCTTTTTAGCGAAACCCTTTTATTCCTTACTTGGGATGCATGTGTCACTCGCGGTTGCGGTTGCTATAGCTGTGGTTTCTGTTAGTACCATCGTTGCCACTTTACTGTTTTTGCGATGACTGATGCAGTTGTTTGTTCGTATCATATGAATTCTTACTGTTGGTCGAACTGTTGCGACTATTGCCAGTATGACAGTATGAGCAACCCTGTCCTTATCTTCCTTGGGTTTTATAGAGTCTACGTGGCATGTTCGTCAAGGCTCAAGGCTGAAGCGAGAGATTCTCAGGCGCCTGGTTTGATCGGATCACCCTCCATTTGAGGAGCAGCTGGGTGCCAAAGCAGAGACTGGTCAAGGGCGTATGGCGTAGGACAGTCAATGGAAAGGCTTGCCATCTGCTGCCTGCGACAACTCGAACTGATCAAGGCCCCAAGTCCCAACTTGTTAGGCCAAGCGGAGCGTGCAGCTTCCGAGGTCGATCTGCACCGGGAGTCGGCACCACATCTTCCCTTGGTACTCCGGCTGTGCCAGCGGAAGAGGGGAGTTGTCGGCTGAAGGGTAGCATGGAGGTTTCAATAATTTCATGTGCTGTCTGGTGTTTCATGGAGTGCCCTGCTGTAGTTGTTGTCGTAAAGGGTTTTCTTTCCCCTGCGTCAGGTAGAAGAGTTTTCAGTTCAGTCAGTGCGGAGAGGATGGAAGGCCCTGACCGCGGATTGTATATTCGTGGATGCACCCACCCAAAGTATCATGGAACCTGAACGGAGGAACCATGATGGGCGACGGGCCTGTTCTGACATGGAGTGATGCGCACAAGTACGCACACCACAGAACGAAAGCACATGCATGCACACAAGCACGCACTCACACACAGAACGCAACGTAATACACAACACACAGCACTCCAAAATAATCCTCAACTGCCAGATTCTGCATGCAGATAATGTCTCATCTAGCGCCTGCTACAACCACTACAGAGACCCTCTTTCTGAGCTGACGAACCAACATACGGAAGCCCGCAGGTCCCAAACCCCTGAAGCCCGAAAGCCACCCAAAACCTGAACCGCAAAACCCGAAGCCCCACACTCCGACACCCTACGCACCAGCACTCAAACTAGGCTGCAAATTGGAGGCCTTAAAGCCCAAAAATGCCTGCACACCCCTTATCAGACCCTAGACAGAGCAGAGCAAAGGCTCCATCTCCATGATCCCTCCCGAGTCGTTGCCGTCAAGGCATCAGGGCTTCGGGGTTTCAGGGCCTCGGTTTTTAAAGGAGTCGGAAGGCTAAAACCCCCCTGAAAAACACCATTCTGACTTGCCACAGGCCTCGATTTACACCAAGCACCTGGTTTGAGAGCACCCCCCCTTGGCCCAAATGTACGGCAAACCGCGACCACATTGGCTTTTACCGCGAGCTGTACCTTACAAACCTTGAGCAGAAGTGCCACTACACTTGAGAAGAAAAAAAGGAACCTTGGATCCGAAGCCCAATGCTCTGAACCCTGTGCTCCGATGCCCAAGAAGCAACAGAGTTGAGTGTGGATTGGGACTTTGAGATTTTTCTACAGCAAAGAGCCTAAATCGTAGTAGAAGACCACAACAGGCATCAAGGGATGAGCGTTTCTAGATATTAAACCGACTGCACTAGAGTTTCTGCTGTTAGTGGCTAAACAGAGCCGGAGGCCGGCCTGCCGATAGGTGAAGAAGGACTTGAGAAGAGCACTCACGGAAAAACAAGCTTTGATTCTCAGATAAGATTATAAGAACGTCGTGGAACATCTGGAACCGAAACCCTAAACCCTACACCCCTTAACCTGAGACCTAAGCTCCAAATTGAACATCGGAACTCCAAGGTCAAGAGCCCCCCTAAACATCCCCAAACCTTAGGGGTTTGGAGTTTAGGGCCTAGCCTACACCCCCAACAACGAAACTGAAGCCAAACACACTACGCCCCAAGCTTCGGGTGGAGCCTTGAAGCCTGCAGCGCTACTAGAGGTGCCATTTTAAAAATTACCCATACATTTTGGTGGTTCCTCCTTATCATTGTAGTATAATGGGCCCCAAAACCCTGTTCTAATGAATAAGGCCATTACATTACCTGACCTGCCGAAGAGCCAGGGCGGGGGCCCCGCCAATGACCTTCACCGCCCGCGGCAAGAGCCCGGATCTGATCATTTACGCTCGGGACCCAGGAGTTCAGAGCGTTTCTCGGCACCAGATGTTTCGGGTGTATATGGGTACCTGTGGGTACGGTAGCGTAGTATAGAAATCTGCCTACTTCATTGAGCTTGGGCACTGGACTTGGGGGTTGAAACTGTTCCAGACTGTGACACTTCAAGCCGATCGGGCCGCTGGCATGCTGCTCGCTCAAACAACAAGTTATGGCACCGCTCTAGATCCTAACTTCCAGAGCACTGAGATCCCTACATCCTCATGGAGATTGAGTGAGGCCTCTTCAGGGACCTCCCAAATCGGAAACCCTGGCTTCAAACAGACCCTCTGCCCTTGGCGACAGGGAGCAGCACAACGCGCAAGAACCCAAATCCGCACTCTCCCCTAACCCAAAGAACCCAGAGCCCTGAAGAGAAGCTCGCCTCCAGCCTGAGCACTCAAAACTTACAGCCCTTATGCAAGAAAGCACCAGAAGCACCAGAGCAGGTGGAGCATCTCAGGGCTCGCAACCTCGAGGATGCTTGGAGCAAGGGCTTCGGATCTAGAGGGTTTTGCAGTCTCGGGGTTAAGGCTTCAGGCATGTCCCAAAGAGTGCCTTGTGAAGGGAGCCATCGATTACGGAAAGTCAGACATGGCCGTGCAAGAATCTTCAGAATCAGGATGTGGTAAGCGTAATCCGAACTCCTATTTATAAGCCAAATGCACCAAACCCCAAAGCCCTAAACCCGGAACCCTTAAACACCCCAATCAACCGAAGAAGTCCAGCAGGCGAGGTTGTTCGTTTGTTCCCAGGACATTTGCCAGTTCCTGAAACTCGAAAGGCTTCCCATGCTACAAGCCCAAACTCCGACTGGGCCTTGAAGGCAGCCGAACCCGAAACATCCGAAACCCTGAACCTCCCAGCAGCCCGAAAGGCTGAAAAAGCATCTACGCAGTCCATGAATCCGTGAGCACCAAACTCGGAGCTTGAAAAAGCGAGGAGCGCCACCGGGCACTGATGAGCCTATTGAGCACTGCTCGCGAGGGCGTGGCGATGCGGAGTGCCATCCTCCAGGCACTACGAAGTAGGATTCCGGGTTGAGGCATTTTCATCCACCGGCTTAAGGTTTAGACTTCGCAGGGAGTCGGCCTTGGGGTTTGTGATTTGAGGTTGATGGTTTTCGATTCGGAGGGGTTTGGGAGAGTGGGAGAGATTGCCTGTTTTAACAGCTGACCGAGGCCTGTGGTCAAGGAAGCAGCGACGTAGAGTTCATGGCAGCTTCGGTTGCATGTCGGCACAATGCACTCTACACATCCCGTCCTTAAAAAGAACGGGCACAACCGAACAAGAAAGCACTGTTGCACAAACTGCGGCAATTGCTGCAAGTGAACTGCTATGTTGACAAACTTCCATGGCTCGAGTCTAGGGCTCTGTCATTCTTGCCTGCCCCTTTGAGTCAAGGGCACGTACTGAAGCTGAGGACAATCATCCAGCTCCGGTCAGAAAACGAACGCAAAAACGCTCCCCAGCGCAGGCCATCTCTCGCAAGAAAAATCCGGCGGCTAAAAGCACTAGCTTTGCACCCGTCGATGCATTCAACAGCCCGCTCAATGCCGGACGAGCCGATCATCAAAGGGTTCGCTTCCAGTCCTTATATCTGATGTAGTCAAGTGCAACATATCCAAAATCTCAGTATGACCGAACTGAGTCTTGTGTGGAGGCTGGTGCAGTGCTGCCCTTGGTCGAGCTACTGCGCGACTCCAGCGCGCCGGTGCTCCAGGAGGCGGGTTTTACGAGGAGCATCACCTCTGCGACTATTCTCAGCATTGCTTTCGTCATTGTTTTTATTACCCTTGCTGCTCTAACTGCTCCTTGCTGTTGTACCTTACCCGGTCCATGCCAGAGTTTTATAAGCCCATAACAACGACCAGGCTCCCGGAGCTTGCCGAGAACGAGCAGTCGAATATTATGCTACTACTCCTACTCTTACTGCTCCTACTACTACTACTACGACGACTACTACTACACCTACTACTAGAACCTACTACTAGTACTTGTACTACTGCTACTGCTACTCCAACTACTACTCCTCCTCCTACTACTACTGCTGCTGCTACTGCTGCTACTACTACTACTACTGCATATACAGATAGCGAGAGAGAGAGAGAGAGAAAGAGAGAGAGAGAGGTTGTTGTATATGTCAATAACTGTATATGTTTACATGTTTTATACACATATAAACCTATGCATATCTACTGCGGGGGCCCTTGAATGCGAGTATTGTACTTTTATGTGTATATACATGTGTATATACATATATGTAGATATAGATGGATACAGATATGCCGGTTTGGGTTTCATGCACGAACAGGCCTACATTGCCGTTGACATGTACACTTATTTAGCACGCTCTTTCTGAACAAACACGATGCGAGCTGTTTTGAACGCCTCCACCACTACACCGCGGAGCCTCAAAACCGAAGCCCTAGCTTGAACTGAACAGAAAAGAAGAAGCGAAAGACCAAGCCAGGCAGCCGCGGCTGCCTTGGGAGTTTTGGCTGCAGATGGAGAGGCGCGGAACACCCTTAAGGGAACTCCCTTTGGGTGCTTCTTGGGGGTACTTGATTGGAATATGGTTTGCTGAAAGGTTGTCTTATATCTTTGTCAAGTCGTCAGTGTGGCACGCCAAAAGGTCTTCCGGTTATCCCGCGAACCATGAACCGGAAGGTTTAAGTCAAAGCTTTGTGACATGGCTTCGAATTCCAAGAACACAAAAGTCCTGCCGCATGTCAACGAAGACTGGACGATGACTGGCAGGACTGCACCACAATTCTCAATGTTTGATGGAGCGAGTCTCTTGAAGATGAAGGCTTCTCGAGTTCATTCCTGAGAGTCCTGAAGCAACTCGCATGACAGGCTGCCCAGTCGACGCTCCTTCGTGCCGGTGCAGTGTCTGCACTGGGGAGGCCACATCGTTCAGAGTAATTGGAAGTGTTCAGGCACAGAGCCCCGCAGGAGTGGCAGATTTCTTCTATACGCCGTGTTCGTCGCACACGAACACTCTGTCGCAGGGAGTAGTTTGCGTGAAGTGCACGGGCTTTGGAAGCTTCCAGGGCGTATGAAGCTGCAGATATTTCGGCGTTCCTGGGTGCAGTCTCGGAGGATTCTGGGTTTGACATTTGAGATTCAGGTTCCGAGTCTTCCCGAGGGCTCGAAGGCTAGAGGCGTGCAGACTTCTAGCAAGTTCCGATAGAGGCATGGTATGCAGAAATCGAGCTCGCAAGCAGGTTGGCCCTACCTAGAGCGACAGGGGTCCGGCTGAGCCTGAGGAGCTGGATCCATGGTGGAAACATCCATCACAAGAGTTGGATATCTTTTGCCTGGATAGTGCAACAACGTCTGCGTCTGTGCCACCTAGGACCACTAGAAACTGTGGGCCCCCACATGGAGGTGTTGCTGTTCCCAGCCGCAGAATTCAAACCCAAGCAGCTGCTGGCTAAATTGTGATTCCTTAGTTTCCCAAAGACTTCGGTGTCCTCACGACAGAACGGCACAAGTGAGGTTGAGAGTGCATGTTCAGACGATGCCGTCGCGTTTGGCTTTGTTGGAGCGCTTTTGCGTCCACAGGGATTTCTCAAAACTCGGGATCCCGGCAAGATTCCCATTGATAGCCAGGACCATTACACGAGCTGTCGTTCAGAACAACCGCTAGGAAAGCCCACCCCCACGAGGAACTGCAGCTGCTGAGAAGCAAAACCTCGGCAAAAGCGAGAAGTGCACTTCAACTGCTGCAACGACAATAAGTCGAAACACAAAATGGTTCAAGTCGGATTCGCAGTTGACCGACAAGCGTTACAGTGCCTGCTACTTGTGTCATGGGCCAGGGCCGCTAAGGCCCACCCCTATCAAACCCAACTACCCAACTACCTACCTACCTACACACACACCACGACAACGAAGCACGACCACAGACCTAGCAACCAACCCCACATCCAGAATCTGCAGCACACGCTTTGCAAGCAATTTCGCCGAATGAAGAGAGCTCTATCAGAGCTGGGGCAACGAGGCGGGCGTGTCTCACAAAGCCAATGAGGCCAATTGGATCATGTTGGCTTCAGTTTCCTGAGGATTTCCGAGGCTTCCCAGGTTTCAGGAAAGAGGAAGGCTGAGGCTCCCTGCTGTATGGATGGATCACTTACCTGTTTATAGGGTAAAGTTTTGAAAGTCGACTTGGCCGCCCGGGCCCGACGACCACTCAGATCGCATAAAATGTTTGTTTACATATTCAAAAACCCACATGATTGAAAATCGTCACCGTGCATGCATACATACATGGATACGTACATGTTTCCACGTATATAGGAGCAGACAGATAGATGCGGAGAGCCAGGAAATCCGCACTTCTGCAAAGGCGGGCGGGCGAGCTTTCAAGAGAAATGCTGCTTCCGGTGCTACTGCTTCCTCATCGTCCTGGTGATGGCCGAGGGCTAAGGGCACAGCTTGGGCTTAAAACTTTGCCGAGACTCTCCGGGCAGCTGCACGCTTATGAGTAAAATCCGTGGTTCCGTTGGGGTTTGTCCGGGTTTTGGTGCTTGACTTTCGGGATACGTAGCCTCGAACTGAATCTCAGTTGATCCTTAAACTTTCCAGGGGAATCCTAGGAAGATAATCTACAATCAACTGGCTGTACAGCCATGACGATGATGACAACTGCTGTCACTTTGGCTTCAAGGTCACGGTTACTCTTCGTGTGTAGGCAACAGCTTGAGACTGCCCGAGGTCACATCAGGGCTCTTCATCGCAATAGGCGCGATGAAGGATTTAACAGTGGAGGGCGACGGCGCAGAGTCCTCTCTGCAGACGGAAAACTTTGCTGTCATAACCAGGACACAGGATCTGTAGCTGCTGGTTAGAAATGACATGCTAGCTTACCCATACATAAACTAAGTCCTGGCGGGGCCAGGGCCCCAACACACAAGGATTGGGATCAGCAGTGGAGCTTTGACTCCAGCGGGAAGGGACTTCTGGCTCTGACACTGGGTTGCGCTGCTGGTGGCCTCGCTCTTTGTCTTTGCTGCGTGCCCCTGTGCTGCGCTGAGTGCACCAGCAAAGAGCTGCGGCATGCCTGGGGGCAGGAGTGCTCCAAGTGTGCGAGATGTTGCACGGCCAAGTGCTGTTGCTGCTGTATGATCTGCTGCAACTGCTTCGACTATTATTGCTGCCGGAGACGGAAGCCACGCGACTTGACTCCAACACCCAAGGACCTGTGTCCATGACAGTTGGCCACGATTAGGTCAACCCACATCCTGGTCGCAAAATCCCTACAAGCCAGCCCGCGACTCCCTGGAGGAGCGTTATGCGCCCCGGCTGGATAAGTACGAGACACCGCAGCTGCCAGAAAGCGTGGACATGGGCCAGGGAGCCACTCTGTGAGGCATCCGGCTGCAGCTTTCAACCTTCGAGGTTCTGTTAGTACAATTTATCAGTCAGTTTTGAGGAATCTACAAGAGAAGTTCACTTCGTTGCCTGTACACGGGAGGGTCGACCTTCGATTACGAGAGTTCCGGATGATGGTGATGGTGATCATGATGTTACAAGCCATGATCGTCCTTTGCATCATAGTCCGTTTGCCAGTATGAACAGAATGAGTTTGAGCAGTGAGTGTTGCGAGTTGTTGATCTTCACGGCGACGGCTGCCCTCGTCTTTGTTCCTCAGTTCTTGTCCAGAGCCAATCCTCCAGTCCCCAGGCCGAGGCCGTCCAGTCGTAGAACATCCGGCCCGGAGCTGCAGAAGTGAGGGCAACTCGAGAGCATGTGATTTGGTGCCTTGTCTTTTCAACTCACGGTCGACAACACAGTAACTCGGTGAAGGATGCACAAGGGCGTACAGGAGTCTTCATGAACTCGTTTCGAAGTTGGTCGGGGCACTCATCGCAGCTGTACGAGCATGCTGAGAAGCTTTCTTCAGATTACATCGGACCGTGGCGGCTTCTGAAGCCTGAGCGCTTCACGTGCATTGCCCCGGTAGAGGCACGTAAAGCACTTGATTACAACACCTAGACCGGATGTTGTACAGTATGCAAAATGGCATATCGGCGCACTGACGCAGTGTACGACTACTTGTCGAGCCTCCGACATGCAGTCCCCAATCCACGTACGGAAACCTCCACTACCTAGAAACCCGAATGAGCAACTCCTCAAGGCCTGATCATCAAGTCTGAGCTTCTAGACTACTATACATGGAGAAGATCTTGTCAATGTGATGCTGTCCCAGAGATCGTGGAGCCTCGTTTTTCAGAAGCCCGTGTATGTTTGCTTGCCATATGCACACACCGGAAGCAGCGAGGTCAAGCATCCGGAACTTAAACATGGTTTACAGCTTCGTGCTTTTATGTGAAGTTTTTGGGCCCAATACCCAGGACCACCAGAAGAAATGCTGGCAATAGGGCTACAGCCTGCAAAGCTCCAAATATGTTCCTCCGTTGCATATGTTTGTGGTCGGATGGGGAGTCCAGGAAGGTCAGATCCGAGAGTTGTGAGTTACAGGTAGCACTCGAAGTGCAAGCCTATGTGAAAACATTTGTGATTGCAAAAGCATCTCTGCGAACACCAGAACATCAATGCAGGCAAGCCAGACAGAGGACGCTGAGAGCGGTACCCAGACGAATGGACCCCAATTGCACCTGTCAGATGACGAATCCCACGGCTGTGCTGCTGAAGCAGGTTGAAATGTCAGAAGATGGTTAACTGCATGCACCTAAATTCTCGACCGTTCTGTTGCTGCCACGAGGGCGGGGAGTTTGCTCTACTGGCTTGCTCTCGGCCCCAGTGCGTGCTGGTCACGGCCTCCCTACAAAACCTGTAACAGCCTTGTCTCACCTGCCACAACTAACTGCAAATTGGCTGAGAAATTTAAGGACCAGAAATAGAGATTCGGTTGCGATCGGACCAATGCCCCCAATTAAAGGGCTGCTGCCTCCGGCTTCAGAAGGGCCCCCGACTGCCAATGTGGGGAGGGGGCCACATGGATCTCTTCGATCCGAATCAGAGTCGGCAGGTTTGGAAGACTGGGCTTGGGGTCTGTGAAAGCCCGAGGCAGTGAAAGTTGTCCTGAATCTTCCATAGTAACGTCATAGTCATCATACATAGTACTGACGATGACGCAAAATGATGCCTAGGCTATGAAAGGGTTGGTGATATCGGCGTTATCAAGGATACCTTAAGGTTACATACAACAGTTGCGGACGTCGTACGCTGGCGGTCTTTGTACAAATGAGCTGTGGAGCCACGAACACAGAAGCAAAATGAATGCGGCAAATGAACCACAGTTGTTCCTACAATGAGCATCCATGCTTACCGTCGCTAGTGCTGGCACTCTTTCTCGACCTCTGCGGACAGGTGCCAGTGCATGTCCTTGGTTCGAATGCTGCACCGGCTACTGCTACTCCTCCGCAGCTGCTACGGTGCTTGCGACTTCTACTCGCAACTCGTTCAATACTGCTGCCGCTATGCCTGGTAGAAGTAGCAACCAGCAGCAGCGGTAGTAGCCGTCGCCTTCGCCCGAGAAGTGCGAGCAGCGACACAAGCATCAGCATTTTGTAGCCGCATCAACATAATTATCCCCGCCGCCGCCGGTCGTCAGTATGTTTAACTTAACTTAGCTAGAGAACTACCACTCGGTTAAATAATGGATCCGTGTCACAAAACCCGTTTGATTTGGTCGAGGCTGTCAGTTCGTACGTACTGCACAAAAGACTATCGGAGAAGTTGCTGGCTCGAAGGCCCCAAACTCTCAACCTCAAAACCGTCGCGATTTGGGGAAATCTCAAATCCGTTTCACCCTGTGAAGCCCAGGAAACCGCGCGCAAAGTCCGTAAACACGGTACTCGGGTCTCGGAGGGCCTCCTGCGACAGCTGTCCTTTGCTTCGGAACATGATATGGTTAGGAGGAAGGCATATGTGTGTATATGTGCGTGTGTGTGCGTGTGTGCGCCCAGCTGTGTGTATGCACAGGTAACAATATGGCAGGTGCATGCTGGCGTCTGTAAGTGGAGAGAGCGGGTCGGCCCTATCCAGGTCTTTAGATTTGGCGACTTTGCATAGCTAGAGCTCCCAATATCAAGACTACCCGTCTGATGGTGTAGCGGTGCAACAACAGTGATGCTTTAGAGCGACGATGCAGTGGTGTGGCCTAGACCCCATTTCCTGAACTACCACATTCAGGGCGATGCTCATCGCAACTTGGGTTCCATTCTCATTGCACACTCCAAGGACGAAAACCATTTGGTTTGATAGAACGATACAATCTAGATCCTATGTCTGGAGTTGTACGGACCTAAATGCGCGCCACTTCGTACAGTGCAGGGAGCAGAGCCCCTTGGAGGGCACCCTCACCAAACAGAAAAATTGGGGGAAGCCGCATATTCAAGCAACTGCAGAACCTTCAGAGCTAGACAATGACAATGCGCAGCCATCCCACAGCCTTCTCTACCGATGGTCTGCGCAAGACAGCAAAAGACAGATGTGAAGGATCGCTTCAACCCCGATCCAAAGCAATGAATTCGTCACCCATCGCTGTGCTTTTCTATAGTTTGGTATTAACATATGTATACATACGTACATATATATATATATTGTTAGAGAGAGAGAGAGAGAGAGAGAGAGAGAGACACAAAGTAGACAGGTGCATCCAAGCTTAAAACCTCAGCATGCAGTGTTACCAACATAGTACTGCAAGAATTACGGAAGCGGTATCTCCGCAATGGCACTACTGCACTACTGGGAACGATAGCCTCCATCATCGAACTGTGGAAGTATGAAGGACGACGCACGAAATCGAAGTGATACCTGCAATGCTGCACCAAGAAGCTTAAGCTTTTGCTTGTTGCTTGTTCTTTGGAGGCTCTTGGGCTCCGACTCTTCCGCCCCAGCCTCGGCATGAGGAGGATCCCGTACTCCGACGTACTTCAAAGCTCCAGTATCGAAGAGCTAGTGGTTTCAATATTATGTGATCACCGCTCGTGTTTGATTGGAGACCCAGGCCCGATAATAGTCATGGCGGTCAGGAGAGAAACTTCAAAAGCAGCAGTATCAATCACGAAGACTTCAATCCAGCAAAACTTTTCAACATCAAAACACCTCACATGATAGCAAAGCTAAGTTATGGAAATTTTAATGGCGGCGGGACCAGGAGGAGCGGTAGTAGTCGTCGTAGTAGTCTAACTAGTACTGGTACTAGTACTACTACTACTACTACTACTACTACTACTACTACTACTACTACTACTACTACTACTACTTCTACTTCTACTACTTCTACAATTACTACTACTACGACTACTACGACTACTACGACTACTACTACTACTACTACTACAACTACTACTACTACTACTACTACTACTACTAGTACTACTGCCACTCCTACTCCGACTGCTACTGCTACTACTACTGCTACTGCTACTGCTCGGTGTCGTAGGAAAGCATTCAAAAGTCAGGCAACAAGCCTTCCTCATGGCTTGAATCCCTGCCCATGACTATTGTTGCGTTTTCCAAAACCCCATTGTGAATACAAAGCAGCCGCAGTCGCTCAAAGCCTGAGGTGCCGACAAAGGCTGCGGCAAGTGCGATACGATGCTGTGCTGCAGTATCGGGGTCGGTGGGTCTAGGATGGAGTGTCGGATGGCGCGACATCAGGGCCCATGTCCAGCATCACATCTATCCTCCCCACGTGGCTGCGCCGTGAACTTGAGCTTTGGAATCCTCGGCGTCGTTTGGGAATTGGCTTTGTTTATAACTCTTGGAAGGGCTGAGACGAGACTATGAAGCTTAACTTAGGGTATCACTATGGCTACCATGTCTTCGGTGACCAAGATTGCCACATCACTCCAACGTGTGTCGCTATCGTGTCTGCGGACATAACTATTGTAAGCGTTATTCTTACCACGAGTGTAATAGGCATTCCATCCACAAATTCAATGATCACAGCAAGTCAGCACTGGAGGCATGCTCTTACTACGAGCAGAATCAAGAAGGCGGCGAAGCAGATTCAGCGAGAAACTTCTGCGTTTGAAAACTCCTGTGTACACTCCAAAGCATGACCGCTTTCGGAAGGATGACAAGGATCAGTAGCCATGAACCATGGTCTGCTGTTTCTGCTGTTTCGGGCGA
Organism: Symbiodinium sp. CCMP2592; assembly: GCA_905221615.1. Classification (NCBI taxonomy): domain Eukaryota; class Dinophyceae; order Suessiales; family Symbiodiniaceae; genus Symbiodinium; species Symbiodinium sp. CCMP2592. The sequence continues at coordinate 1,109,379 of CAJNDT010001002.1, forward strand.
AGAGTCGTAGCGACGCGGCCCTTTGGCTTGCATCTAATTAGGGAATCCTCGCGCAGAAATCTGGACACGTACCAGTATGCGCTAAGGCTGGGAATCACATGTTCGAGGATTTAACTGGCGCCTAAGGCAGAAAAGCCATCCCCGAGCACATGCAAAATCAAGACAAGACGGAGCCAACATCAAAGTTAAAGCAGCACTCCTGCAGACCTTCAGGCTTTGCCAAAGAAGGCCACAGACCTGGCTGATTCAAAGCGCCTGGTATCCCTTGCGGGCTACCAAAAAGCCACCGAGAACAGAACCCTGGAGCAGAAATCCACGACTACAGTAGTGAGTGGTGGTGTGCTCTCAGGGTAACAAACGGAAGAGCAGGACACGATCACCCGAAAGCGGAAGGTATTCCTCCAAACCGGGCTCCTGAGAGGCCATCCAAACCGCCGGAGCCCTCAACGCGGCCACAAAATGCGCACAGTGACAGCGTTTACACGCACTGGGCCGCGGAAAAGGTAACCAACTGTCCAAACACAAACACACTAAGCAGCAAGGGTGAGTGCAAAATCATGTCCAAGGAGGCGAGCGGTGCAGCTGCGGTTCCGCGCAGTTCCGCTCAAAATGCATACTCGCACGATGTGGCTAGGGTCATATTCCACATTCCAGCCGGCAGCCCTACTCGGCTAAACAGACAGCAAGCAATACCTTGGCAGGTTCATTCTTACTGCTCTGTAAAGTTGAATTACCCCTCATCAGCATTTGACGTCGGAAACTAAGCAATCTCGAAACTCCGTCACGTGGCAGCTGCTGTTCCAGGGTGACCGTCAGGATCTTGACGAAGATCTGCATGCCGCCTCGAAAGTGCGGTGCCAAGTGAAGGGTCGATTCCTTCTGCAGGTTGTAATCCGAACGAGTACGGCCGCCCTCAAACTGCCTGCCAGCAAAAATCAGGTGCTGCTGGTCGGGCGGGATGCCTGCCTTATCTTGGGACTGCGCCTTGACAGCGTCGAACGTGCCACTGGCCTCAACGTCCAAGGTGAGCGTCAGGATCTTGACGAAGATCTGCATGCCGCGTCGAAAGTGCGGCGTCAAATGAAGGGTCGATTCCTTCTGCAGGTTGTAATCCGAAAGAGTACGGCCGCCCTCAAACTGCCTGCCAGCAAAAATCAGGTGCTGCTGGTCGGGCGGGATGCCTGCCTTATCTTGGGACTGCGCCTTGACAGTGTCGAACGTGCCACTGGCCTCAACGTCCAAGGTGAGCGTCAGGATCTTGACAAAGATCTGCATGCCGCGTCGCAAGTGCGCCGTCAAATGAAGGGTCGATTCCTTCTGCAGGTTGTAATCCGAAAGAGTACGGCCGCACTCAAACTGACTGCCAGCAAAGATCAGGTGCTGCTGGTCGGGCGGGATGCCTGCCTTATCTTGGGACTGCGTCTTGACAGTGTCGAACGTGCCACTGGCCTCAACGTCCAACGTAGTCGTCTTGCCTGTCAGGGTCTTGACAAAGATCTGCATGCCGCGTCGCAAGTGCGGCGTCAAATGAAGGGTCGATTCCTTCTGCAGGTTGTAATCCGAAAGAGTGCGGCCGCCCTCAAACTGCCTGCCAGCAAAAATCAGGTGCTGCTGGTCGGGCGGGATGCCTGCCTTATCTTGGGACTGCGCCTTGACAGTGTCGAACGTGCCACTGGCCTCAACGTCTAAGGAGAGCGTCAGGATCTTGACGAAGATCTGCATGCCGCGTCGCAAGTGCGGCGTCAAATGAAGGGTCGATTCCTTCTGCAGGTTGTAATCCGAAAGAGTACGGCCGCAGTCAAACTGACTGCCAGCAAAGATCAGGTGCTGCTGGTCGGGCGGGATGCCTGCCTTATCTTGGGACTGCGTCTTGACAGTGTCGAACGTGCCACTGGCCTCAACGTCCAACGTAGTCGTCTTGCCTGTCAGGGTCTTGTCAAAGATCTGCATGCCGCCTCGCAAGCGCGGCACCAGGCGAAGGCGTGCGTTCCATGGGCACTGGGGCTACCGATAGTTCCGCGCTGCTGCGGCCATTCGAGCCCTATGAACCATGGTATATACATGGTGATGTGCCAACTGGTGTAGAGCCTGCAATTCCTGCCCCAAGGTCTTTCTGCTTCGGGCTTAGCCACTGACTGAATTTGCCTTGTGTGACTCAGGAAATTTGGCAGCTAACCACAACGCTGCCCAGCTCGCCATCGCGAAGGCGAGCCCTGAAACCTGCACTTACGTTGAGGAAGATGGGTTCTGGTTCGTATTGAAGACGGAATTTAAGTTCATGGGAGAACGGCATGTTTTTCTTACGGCTGTAGCTGCAGGTACGATCCTTCACAACCCATGATTGTTGGAGGGAGGCTTCAGGGACATAGGGTATGTAAGCGATAGAAAATGCAGGGGGCTTTCAATGGCCCTGCACGAACCTCTCATAGGACCTTTCCAGCAGGGCTGAGCTTGTCCTAGCTGATTTTCAGTTTCTGCCGGCAGCCGAGCCTGATGCAAGCTCATTACTATTCTTGTGGTAACATCCGGTGCGGCAGCTTCAGCAAGAGCTGAGATTTAGGGTAGGGCTCTTCGTTGGTAAAGTGAGGCTTTGCTGGACTGCTGGGCTTATTGTAACCCTAAGCTCTCGGAATAGTGTAGCTGACAGGCCTTAGTTAGTCAATTATCCGCTTTATGTCAGCGAACGACAGTACGGCGCTATAACAGGCCGATTCAATGTGCGCGACGGTTACGAAAACCCACACGCCCCGCTTGCCCAACCCACGCGCCCCTTCCCCAAACCCTAATGTACACCAGCTTTGTCGCAGTTGCTAAACCCCGAATCTCAAGCTCTTGAGCAGGCAGGGGCAATCACGCCTTTGATCAACCTCCTCACTCACTCTGACCAGGGTGTTCAAGCTCAGGCCACAGGGTTTACGGGGCAGAGGAGATCCGGTGCGTAAGATATTGGGTTTGGGATGCAGGTTTGAGGGCATGGACAGGATGTTTTACATCGCCTTGTCAATGGGATTGAGGGTGAGCGCCTGCAAGATAAGAGACCCTTGGTGCATTGAGTTTAGGATTCACGGGTGTAGGGCCTATCTGCGATGCAAGGAGGAACTTTCCAGGCAAAACTGAGCGGACGCGATCGTCACGATAGTAATGTTGATGACTATTCAATGAGTAATAAACGATGAATGTATAAGCCTTCTGTCAGCAGGTATGTGGCCTGTCTAGTATAGTAAAGCGCATCTATGGACCAAGGGCAAAAACATCACAAGCGTACGGCAAACAAGAGCAAGCTTGTGTTATCAGGGTGTATGATTCGGTGCCTATACATGGATAGATAGATGCTAATTAATCCAATCGGATGTGTGAATGTCACGGACCTCGCAGCTAAAGCCCGATCACGAGGCGGCAGCGGCGCTTGGAAACTTGGCTGGCGACAGCTCTGAGAACCACTTCGACAAGCAGGTGCAGATGGCCATGTCTTTTTTTCGTATCCGTGCCAAAAGCACTAGTGAGCAGTGTTTTCCGAGCAATGGCAAAGCAAGACCGACGAGAATACACGAAGTAGTTGGTGCATGAGAAACAGACTGGTGTACATGCACCAAATTGCCAAAGGTACCGTATAGTGTGGTGATGTGTGGTGCGGTGCGCTATTGCCACATGTTCTTTGTATAGTTGGGCAGCGTATGTCGCGTGCCATCAGAACCGCTAGCACGCAGTAAAGGGTTTGAGGTGTACCGCAAACAGTTGCGATGAATGGCCAGCTTGTTCGTTGCTTGGCTTAGAGTATGGGGTTGTTGCGGGGGGACTACGCATCGGAACTTGGATCCCGTGAGCTTGGGGTTGCATGGCACAGACTAGAAGACGGAAACCTAGTCCAGACCTTCCATGGCTAGACCTCGAAACAGGAATCCTGAACCTGCAAGTGGTATTCCATGAATCTTTGTCGCCGGATCGCGCCAAGTTGCGCACGAACCCTATCGCAAAGGGAGAGCTATCAGCTACTACTACTACTACTACTCCTCCTCCTACTCCCAGTCCTACTCCTAATCCTCCTACCATTAATCAGACTACTATTCAAGCTGCTCCTGTGACAGCCCCTGTGCAATTACCGTAGATACAAATCCCAAGACCTGCCGTGCTGATGTCGGTACCTTCACGAGGTACCAATCAATATGTAGTGTCTGATCTTGAATTCTTGTCGTGCCTCGATCAATCCTCACCCTGCTTTTGGTATTCAGCTTTTGCATTCATTACTATGAGTACTGTGCTGCTGCTGCTGCTGCTGCTGCTGCTGCTGGCAGGAGGGTCGTTGCCATTCAGTGTTGCTGAAGCTAGTGTTGTTGCTTGTTTTTTCATAGTGTGACTCCTGCTGATGCGGTGAGTAACGAGCTGTACTAGAAGTATCTTTGTTTCCGATCGGAATCAGCATCGATAGTCTGCGAGTCTTGTTTCAGAGCACTACTTTATCAACGTTGCAGTATGTATCTTACTCTGCTAGTACTCGGTCCTTGTTATGTCGGTTACAACTGACAGTCACTGTGCCATCACATTTGGGGACCTCCGGCGGACTTTCAAAGGGCTTAAGGCTGTGAGAGCTCGGGTATTGTAAAGCAAGATTCCTTGAACCTTGAACCCTCAGTTCGAAAGCCTCACAACATGACAGATGATGATAGCCCAAGCCGGCGCTGTTCCACCACTAGTTCAACTCCTGGAACGGGCATCGCCGGAACTGCGCCGCGGAAGCAAGCAAGGTGGTGAGATGTTCTGGTGGAGTGCACCTAAGCAGGCATCAGGATTTCCGGATCCATAACACCGCAACCCCGGCCGACTGCCCAACCATTGCAGTGCATGATGGGAAACATATTAGATACTTGTCCGATAGAATCTTTAGGCGAAGCGAACTCGAAACCCTGCTCACTTAGGAGGGAAGCGGGAGCCTCGGCATTGCGAATGCTTGCCACGAACAATGCCGACAACCAGGCGCCGGACAAGCAACGCACAATTCCCCCCAAAAGGTAGGTCGTGCAACACCGTAAGAACCCGACAGCCTGAACCTAAAGCCGCAGGCCCATCGGATACTAGAACTGTTAAGCCTTACATGCGTACAAGCACGGCTTGCAGTTGTCTAAGATTGCATCGCATAGCCCAAATAGAGCTGGTTCGAGTCCTCGAAAGAGTTTGCAATCGTAGTTGGAGGCTCATCGGCTGTGATCATGTAGTGGCAGATGACAAGCGGCAGCAGTAGTGATTGTCGCATTCGTCATGGCCGAATTCGTCATCTTTGAACAACGGTAGCAGCTGCAGCGGGAGCAAGAGTAGTGTGGTACTACGTAGTGTTGGCAGCCGCACTGGCAGTAGTCGTGCTCGTGAATTTAGTATCACAGGGCTTGGCTAGAAACTGTGGGGAAGCTTTCAATGCCTGAGTTCCGTGAGGCATGCATCGCGATGCCACCATTTTGCCCTAAGCTGGTCACTCCCGCAGCCCCGAAACCATGCCCGGATTGTAGGGTGACGCAGAGCCGCCGAGGGCTGCCGTCATAAGCCTTGTGTGCCTGCAGGTGGCAGTGGCCCATGCAGGGGCCATTCGTCCTTTGGTTCGCCTTCTGTACGACGAGATGCGCGGGAACCCGGTAGGAACGTTTTGAGGGGCTTTCGGCATGCGCTTGCAAGCAAACACCCAACTGCGACGGCGACCTGACCACGACCTCCCCTGCAACTTCGATGGCTGTCCAAGTCGTACCCAAAGATCCAAACCGAAAGACTCTCAGGGCCAGCGTCCGGGAAGAGGCGGCCGCGGCTCTGGGCAACCTCGTCTTTTACAACGACGAGACGAATGCCGGAAATCAGGCCAGCTGCACCAACAGCCCTGACACTTGAAACTCTGCATTGCCTGAACAAAACCATGTAGACTGTAGTCGCCTAGTAAAGGCAGGCAGAGCCATCTCTGCCGGAATGCCTTATGTGGCTTGAACCAGGTTCAGGGGTAATCATGGTGGCTTGGTAGATTCTTCAGCAGGAAGTCGGCATGACTTACCTTTGCAACTCAGGACAAAACGGTGTCGAGCTGCGGGCGCTTGAAAACGATGTTTCAAAGAGGGCTACATAGGCAGAGAAGCTGGCGCTATCTGGCAGCCGATACGGTCAGGGTTTGGCGCCGTGGCTTTGGAAAGGGACATAAGAAGGGTCGAACAGTGCTTGCAATCTCGGCGAGGTCAGTGGCAAAGAGCCCTTGCAGAGAGTCACGAAACTCACGAAACCTTCCAGATCTTGGAACAGCTTGATGCCTTGGAACAGCCTCACCACAAGCTTAAACTACTCAGCCAAAAAACCCCGAGACGTCAGCCCTTGCCCACACCTTGCATCTCTCCAAAACACTCCATGTATCTATGTGTGTATGTATATAATTTTCTATGTAAAGAGTTGCAGGAAATGTACACAGAAACAAGCCTCAAAAGTTACGAGATCCTATATCATCCTGTGTCAGGCCGCCATTGCCGAAGCCGGGGCACTCCCGAGACTTGGAGCTTTGCTCCAGGACAAGGCAGGGACGCGAGGGTGATGGTGTTGCGTTGCTTTTGGTATTTATGGCTTTGCACCTCGGGAGAATTGGCACTTCCAGGCCCCGGATAGAGGAAATCATGTAGGAGCTTGGTGCTTCTAGGGACTGCAAGTGTTGCCGCTCCGGGGTCCGTTTAATTGCAGTTAACCTTGGAAATTCTGCGGGAGGCCGCGGCCGTTGCCGAGACTGCTGCCGGTGCCCTGCGGAATTTGGCAGCGCAGAACGCAGCCAACCAGGCAGGGTTTAGGCTTCCTGGAGTTTTCGGGTCAGGTGTCCAAGGCGCTTCGCTTTGGACTTTAGGAGCTCAGGTGTGTGGACTGCGGGCTTCATGAAAAGACCTGGGAGCGAGGCTTTAAGGTTTGCAGGTTTGGGCCTTTAGGGGCCAGGTTTTCAGGATGCTGCAAGCTCGTAAGGGATTGAAGTTCATGGGAAACAAAATCGCGAGTTTCAAAAGAAGCCGAGGTTCTTTTGGAGGCCTTGTTCTTGAAATCTCAGTTACTTCATCATTCAGAAGTTTGGAAACAAAGCCGTTCTCAAGCAGAAGACATCTCGCTCGGCCTTGGGCTTTTTCCACAGTCGCGCAGATCGACTTTCAACCCTGTAGAGCTTCCGAACCTTTGCAAACCCTGCATCCTCGGCCCTGATCTCCCTGACTCCACAGCAGCTTCTCAGAGCCCGAGCACCGAGCAGCTCCAGTTCAGCAGGAGTCGGTCTGCCAAAGCGATGCCCTTCGCAGCCTAGTGGGACTGCTGAAGGAGTCGCGAGAGCCCAAGGCGCAGGCGAGCTCTGGGATCGAAAAACCGGGAAGCGGGGCCTGGGCTTTATGGCTGATTTGGGAGTTGTGGTGGAAATTAACGGCTTCGGAGGTTTGGTTTCTGTCGTTTCGGATTTTCGTGATTTTGATGGCTGCCAGGTTCAGTGTGCAGTGTGCAGGATTACGTCTTAGGTTGGGGCTTCCTGTGCAGGTATTGAGCTTGGAAACACGCCAGACAACCTGAACCCTGCGAATGTTGTAGGGTGTCAGAGTCTTTTGCTGTGTAGGTCCAGTGCGGGTCGTGGATGCTTCGTAAACTTCAGGCTTGGCACTTCCATCGCGGTCATAGCAGGAGTCCTGATGACAAAGAGCCCCAACCTTTAAGAATTTACACTTGTTATACAAGGCCGTCCGAGCGCAACTCTAAACCATCCACCGTCAACGGACACAATGGGCACCTGCTCAAGAGCGGGCTTTTGGGGAGTGCAGGGCGAGGGAGGGGATGTTTGAGGGGTGCAGGGCTGCGGGGCGGTAGTTGGGATCTCCGCTTGTGTATCCAGCCATAGAACGGGAGCACACGATGCAAAACCCACCCAAAAAAGTGTTGAGGGTTGCGCCGGAGCAGCAAATTTGATAGGGACCCTACAAAAAAGTAGGTTTTGGCAGGTTAAAGTCGGAAACACGCCAGACAACCTGAACCCTGCGAATGTTGTAGGGTGTCAGAGTCTTTTGCTGTGTAGGTCCAGTGCGGGTCGTGGATGCTTCGTAAACTTCAGGCTTGGCACTTCCATCGCGGTCATAGCAGGAGTCCTGATGACAAAGAGCCCCAACCTTTAAGAATTTACACTTGTTATCCAAGGCCGTCCGAGCGCAACTCTAAACCATCCACCGTCAACGGACACAATGGGCACCTGCTCAAGAGCGGGCTTTTGGGGAGTGCAGGGCGAGGGAGGGGATGTTTGAGGGGTGCAGGGCTGCGGGGCGGTAGTTGGGATCTCCGCTTGTGTATCCAGCCATAGAACGGGAGCACACGATGCAAAACCCACCCAAAAAAGTGTTGAGGGTTGCGCCGGAGCAGCAAATTTGATAGGGACCCTACAAAAAAGTAGGTTTTGGCAGGTTAAAGTCGGAAACACGCCAGACAACCTGAACCCTGCGAATGTTGTAGGGTGTCAGAGTCTTTTGCTGTGTAGGTCCAGTGCGGGTCGTGGATGCTTCGTAAACTTCAGGCTTGGCACTTCCATCGCGGTCATAGCAGGAGTCCTGATGACAAAGAGCCCCAACCTTTAAGAATTTACACTTGTTATCCAAGGCCGTCCGAGCGCAACTCTAAACCATCCACCGTCAACGGACACACTGGGCACCTGCTCAAGAGCGGGCTTTTGGGGAGTGCAGGGCGAGGGAGGGGATGTTTGAAGGGGTGCAGGGCTGCGGGGCGGTAGTTGGGATCTCCGCTTGTGTATCCAGCCATAGAACGGGAGCACACGATGCAAAACCCACCCAAAAAAGTGTTGAGGGTTGCGCCGGAGCAGCAAATTTGATAGGGACCCTACAAAAAAGTAGGTTTTGGCAGGTTAAAGTAGGAAAGAGAAGCGTTTGCAAGCTCCGATTGCAGGTCGAAGCCGCAGGAGCCATCCACAACTTGGCAAGGGCCCCTCTCGGTTTGGGAACCTTGTGGCTTGAATGTTTGGGACTGTGCCAAAAGCCTCTGGATTCCTGCCTGGGCCCTGAACTTCACGAATCCTCGAAAACGAACCCTTACGCTTGAGAACTTGGTGCAAGAGGAGCGAAGACCTTCTCAGTCCGGCCGCGCTTTTAGGTCCTCGATCTTTTCCGGGTTGCGATAGGCCCCCATGGCGATGACGGTCGTGTCCCAGACCTATAAATGCCCTATGAAATTCAAAAGATCCTTAAAGCGGCGGATCATGCTAACACTTGTGGTCGGTCGAGCTTACATCTCTTCGTGCCACAGCACGTTCCACACCGGAAACCCCACCATCTCGAAAACAAGCACAACGCAGCTGTCCTGAGGCGGCTGGAAACACCAGATGCCAGGGAAAGATCGTGGAGGTCCCATGCACAGATCGTCCCATGTATGCGTCAGCGATTGAACCGCCATTTTGCTTGGTTTATCAGACGAGCGTATTCCGAATTTACAGTAGGGATGACAAGCAAGCAAGAGTTCAATGCGGTGGTGGAGCTCAGAGGGCTCCACAAATTTATCTAGGTGCTTCGGGTTTCTGGGCGAATAAAGACAGCTGGCTTACTAACAGCCCGGCACAGTTCTGATAAGGAACGATACTACGAGAGGGGTTAGACAACAGTACAGCCAGAAAGGCTTTTGTAAGCAGCAAAGATGATTGCAAACACTGTCATCACGTTCGTCTTCTTCATCGGCAGTGCCCTTAGCAGCAACACGACCATCATTATCAGCCACAAATACGGGATCTCTTGGTGAAGCCCACCGAGAGGCTGGGGGACTGCAGCCGCTCGTCTCGCTGCTGAAGGAGGAGGAGATTCTGCGGGTGAGGGCTTAGAGTTTGCTCAAACCCAAAGCCTTTGAGTCATGCTGGGCAGCACCAACAACTTCAAGGCTTAGTTTTGGGTTGTGGGTTTAGTAGGGTTGTTGGTTCTTCAGTGTTGAGGTTGCAGGCTCCTTGAATTTTGGCTTATCGCAAGGTTGCTTTCGAGGAGGAGGCAGTCGCAAGCATCGCCCTGCCAAGAGCTTCTTATTTTGGCTTCGTAGATTTCGAATGTCGACGTACAACTGAGAAGCCTACAACAGAGATCCCGAGCAAAACCTACACACAGGAGCCCGGGTTTGAACGGTCCGGAACACTAATTTCAAAGAAGTCAAACTCACCTCGAAAACCGGCGCAGTTCGAAAGCTCAGAAGGCTCCACGAATGCGCGAAGTTGCTGCGGGAGCTTTGTGGGCCTTGGCGAGGCTCGCTCTTTCCAGTTTTCATTTGGGTTTCCTTTTTGAAGGGGGGCTTCTGGGATTTTTGTTTGAAAGTTTTAGGCGCGTGGTGTTTTCTTGTTCCCTTGACTCGGGTCTATCCAGGATTATCTATTTTAGCTAGTCCCCTTAAACTAAAACAAGCCCTTGTCTCAAGAAGCTTCAATGTGATGCCGGCCCATCACTGGGAGTTTGTGCTGTCAACTATTTTACGATTGATTATAGTTGACTCGAATTTCGACGGGAAGCCATGCGAAGGATGCTGGGTCTGGGTTCGCTTTAAGTCAGCATTGCTACGCGTTACTAAGTTCAGCTAGAACACCCAGTCGAAGAAACATTATGGAAATCCCCAAACCGCATAATCTGCATCCGCCCCTTTCACAACTTTATAACTTCCGCCAGGGATAATCCGGAGCTTCAGAAGGCCATCGATCGATCGGGCAATATCTATGCCGAGCATTTGCCCCAAAGACATCCAAAAATAGAGTGTTCCCTTCAACATTCAGGATTACTTTGGTTTTAGGCACCGGTTCATAGATGTATTTGTCAATTTTTTTCAAAGTTCAACGGCTTCTGATCTCACGAGTAGATATTTCCATTTATGCAAATTGAAAGAATTAGATATAATATTGCTCATTTTTTATTTTTCGCTGTTAGAGTAGGAGTTAAGTATTGAAAGTTCAAGAGCTTTAAATATACTTGTTATTTATATGGGTTTATTTTTCGTATACATAAGAATATGTAAGTAGATATATTTTTTTATGTTTCTTGAATAATACGACTATAAGTTCATTCTTGATTTCTATATTGTTTATTCTCTATCAAAACGGTGTGTTGTTGATTGTATCCGTGATTGCAATCCTTGGTCTTGATATTTGCGTTTCTTCGTGAAATTTTTTTTGCATGGTTGTATCGCGTCACGAAAATTTTTGGAAATTTGAAAATCGTTATTTTTTTGATAGTTTTAGGAATCTCGTTGGCTTTTAAATTATAAAAATTCCCGCAATAATGAATTTCTATTGGTTTTCAGGTAGCCTCTAGTATTGTGTATTTGGGTTGGTATCCGCGTTCGTGGTTGGTTTTTGTATTTGGATCGGGACTGATAGATTGATTCGTTGTGATTTATTATTGATTTCTATATTTTTGATGGTAATTTTTTTTATAGATAAGATTTGAAATCTTAATTGAATTTAAATAGTTTAAAATAATATTAAATGGGAGTTTGGCGTTATTTTTTTTTATAAAATATAACGAAGTTGAATATATAAAATAGATCTGGGATTT
>CAJNDT010001003.1:0-102578 GCA_905221615.1 Symbiodinium sp. CCMP2592
TCGTTCTTTGGCCATTGACGAAAGCTTCGACCTACCAGTGTAGGCATGCTTTGTCACCTCTGTCAGGCACCTTCTCCCCAGTCTACCGAAAAACTGGGCTTGAGCAAACTGTAGCCTACCCCGCAGTTGTAAGGCTTCCTTCTGAGTCATGGCTCCCTTGTCCAGGAAACCCTTGATCGCAGCAGCAAGTTCTTTACGTCGTTTCTCAGTGTTCCTGACTTTCAGGACTCCCGACCCCGTCTGGTCAAGCTCGAAAAGAACGCCAAGTGCCTCGAAGCTAGTGTTCCACTCCGTTGTCTTATCAGCTGACAGTTTCCAACCTAACAGCTTCATAACTTCATCGAAAGCGTGCGAACACGAACTCCTATCTCCTCCAAGAGCGAGCAGAACAAAGTCGTCGAAGTAGTTCGTGGTCGGGATCCTGGCCCCTTTGACCAGGATAGTCCAAAGAGCTCTCGCCACTCTGAGGAAAAAATACACGGCCTTGGTGGAGCCGAAGGGCACAGCTAGTTGTTGGAACAACTTGGGCTTCTCCTCTGCCGGGTCGTAGACCGAGAGGTAAGAGAAATCTAAGCTTGTATCAGATACCGCCAATTGTCTGTAAGCCCAATTCAGATCCGCTGTTTTCCCGTACAATGCGTTCAGGTTCTTCTTTCGAGCAGCACTCGAGAGTGTATTTATCAACATAGCAATTTCGTCGATAGAGTGCGTGATGGGCTTCTCAGAGACTGTGACCGTATCGTTAATCAAACTCGAGGAGTAGTTGTCAATAGGTCGCAGCTTCTCCCCTTGTAGTAGCGGAAAACGGGAGCTGACCAAACATCGTTTCGGTAATGACTCGAAATCATAAGGTCCCGAGAGGTACCCACTCTGCACCTCTTCCATCGTCTTGTCCCACAATAGCTGGTCAATTTCCTTATCACCCGACGACCCAGTCTTCGCCCGGATCTGATGTTTGATTTCATCAGACATCCCCAAAAGTTGTTCAGTATCCAACCTAGCAGGTTTGAGCTTGGTATCCAGCACCCCAGTGATAGGAATGTCTCCCGTCAGCGTGGCTCCATCGATGAGTTCCTGAACCACCCCCATATCATCATACCCAATGTCTCGCAGCATCTCTTCGAACAGCAAGATACGTTTGGGTTGAAGGATCTTCCTTCTGTGATCCGACATGCCAGCTTTCAGCTTGGCTTCCTCTGGTTCCAACTCTTTGGCTCTTCTGGCCCACTTCTCGATGTAATTCTTCCTCTGAGAACGAACCATTCCCGGTTTGTGTACTAGGTCATGAACGAGGTCTCTCAAATCCTTGTTGCACTTGGATAACTTATGATATGGGTGTCCAATCTTACCTGCTTTGGCGATAAATTCGATGGGATCCCATGGGATGCCCACTCGCAAAACTGAGGCTCCATTCAAGTTTTGCATTTCCTGCTGGAGTTGCGAGCTCAATTCCCCCCCTGACTGAGTACGCGACAGAAGCTGGGAATCCTGCGGGAGTGCCCCAAGCTCCGGCAGCACACGGGCGCCTTGCGGGACCCGCCAATCCTGTTTAAGGCGCTTCGACCCGCCAAACGGATCCTCAACCTGCAGTGGCAGAAGGACATAGACCACCAACTTCCACTCAGACACCACTTCCGGCATCGCCCCACGGGGCTGATTCATAGCCGAAACTCGCAGCGATTTGTTAGTCAAGGCCGGGCTACGGCACGGCAGCTGTCGCTGAGTTAAACCGGCAATGAAAACCTCAGCTACCGCCGTGGCAAAAGCCGGCGGGTAGCCTGTCTGCGCCTCCAAGCGCTGGTGCACCTTATGTCCCAGCAGAGCCGACTCCCTGCGCACAGTGAGGATTTCAGGCATATTAGATAACACGAAGCTGCGCTGTTTGCTATGTGGGTCCCAATACCGCCAATCAATCTCCACCCGATGCGGAGGGTGCTGTGCTGATGGTAAGCGATTCAAACTCTCCCAAAATGGAGAGGACACCGATCCCTCAAGAATCATGGGCAGGTTGTTGCTTAAGCAGCCAGCCATCACGGCCAGAATAAAAGCTGTAGTGACAGGCTCCGAGGCATGCTTAGGAATACATATCATAACACCCGCAATCTTCTGTTTGTCAAGCCATGTGAGGACAGAGTCACAAGCCTCCCGCGTCGACAAGTCCATCTGAAGCACTGGGGCCATAGCCGCTTTCTGCTTGAATCGGTCCACTCCGTAAGAAAAATATCCCTGCTTAATCAAAGCTGAAGCCACACGAGCTTGGCCTGCAAAACACTGCAAAACGGCCCTGCTTGGCTCCTGACTCGAGGAGCCGGAGAATTGTCCTGTGATGCCACGAGAGGTGAGGGGAGCGCCCCCTCGCTCCCTGCGTGCTCCAAGGAAAACGACTCAGACGAAGCACTCGGCATCGTAGGGGCATCCAAAACTGTAGGTTCTATCAAAATCGGAGAATCGTCTGGCGAAGCCGGGGCCGCGACATCAGCACAGAGATACCACCTGAAACGGGTTCTTCCGAAGATGCCATCTCCACATCCGACGCCAAAGCGACGGGCCACTTGATGCAGCGATCGGGGCTATTCTTCATGATTACGACCTCATTGTAGCCCTTCTGCCTATGGGCGACTAACCTTGGGACTTGTTCGGATGCAAACTGCCAGAAGGGCGATCATACTTGCTGCATCTTCAAATGCGGTGGTGACCACCCGGTGGGTAAGTGTCCTTTGAAGCCCAAGAAGCTGTGACTGGCGGATCCCCCGAGAGTACCTGAGGCGTCTGCCCGTATGTCTTCACCTGCCTCCGACAGCTTGGAAAAGGCAAGCTTGTTTAGCTCGCAGAATCTGACGAAGGGACACCTTCCTGTAACCAGGCTGAGCGGGTTTGGTCAGATACCTGAACAAAGAAGCGATGTAAGCCTCATGTTCTCCCAACTGATCAAGCGAGCAAATGCATGAGCCACTCCCCTGCGACGCAGGGCATTAAGGACCTGCAAAGAGCCCTCAAAATCGCGATCGTCCATACCAGCAGCCTCCGCAACCTTCAACTTACCGCCTTCCAAGGACAGGCTGGTGGTTAAGGGCTTGATGTTCTGAACCTCATCCTCACGACTATGGCACTTCTCTGGACCGATGTACTTCAAGCACCGACTCCCACTGCTGAACTGCCATGTCAAGCAAAGCATGACTCGGCTCAAGCTGTCCAGTCAGGCAGCGACGGGTCAGATCGTTTGTTGACTTGTCAGCTCGAGAAGTCTCAATTGACCGCCAAGCTTTTGGGATGCCTCGATTGGGCCGCTTGCTTGTCTAGCAGGTATTGCTTCAGCATGGCAGGTTTTTCATATCATTCAAATTTATGTACCATCTTAAAGCGGAAGGCAGCGACGGGCCGGAGTGTTTGTAGACCTGCCAAGCTTGGGATGCCCCGTTTGGGCTGCTTAGTCATGAGCTCTTTGGGAGCCTTGTTTGGGCCGCTTGAGAAGGAACTCTTCAGGGGCTTTGGGATGCTTAGCTTGGGCTGCTTGAGGTGTGAGCTTATTGGGAATCAGGCTGAGCTTTTGGGGGCCTTTGCTTGCAGCAACCGAACATGCTTGAAAAGCATGTGCTGGCGTCCCTGCCAATCATCACAATCGGAGTCGCGACGTGGCCTGAGCAAGTACCGAAAACCAGGTCACTGGGAGGATGGCGCATTGCATCCAAATACAACACAAATGCAGACAGGCCAAGTGCGAAACAAGCGAAAGTCGAAGCCCGTGCATAAATCCAGTGCTTTGCCCCGCTCATCGTCCTGATTGAGCAAGGCTTCCAACTACTTTCATAGCAACTGCAAGTTCCGAGCTTGGCCGGTGCTGACTTTATCAGCATGTCCTTGTGCACAGCATCTTAGAACACAGCTTGCGGAATCTCCTTGCAAAGTCCTGAAACGTGCATTGGCTGCTGCAGCAGCCGAGGAGACCCCTGGCAAGAAGGCTGCCAAGCTCATGAAGACTCCAGATGGCAAACCAATTTGTTGGAAGTTCAACCGGAAAGAAGGGTGCAAGAACAGCGCCTGTCGCTTCCTTCATGTGTGTCAACGTTGTCTTGGCAAACACTCTTATCATGTTACACGCAAGTTTGTCGTCCGGAGGCGGCTACAGCATCTAACTGACTCTCGGACGGCGGCGACACCGAGGAGAACGTCTCTCAAGGACTCGGGTGTATGGAAATCCAAGGCAGGCTGGAACGAGTTTGGTGCGCCGGGTATTGTCCTTAGCCACTTTGGCCACCAAGGAGCATTTGCTCTGGTCTGCTCGAAAAGGTGCCAGCTGTGCTAGTAAAGTGCGCGTGGACATTGAGTGAGCTTTGTTTTCGCCAGTGCTTTCGGTTGCAGGTGTTTTACAGAGGGGGGCCACTCAAGCGAAGCTAAAATTGCTCAAACTATTCGACCCCACATTTGGAGCCGCCTGCGCTGACCACTTTCACAAAGGCCTTCGAGGCCTCACTTGCGGGCGCTTGAGGCCTGCTGAGGCCATAGAGGTGGATTTTTGACAGCAACATGCACCTCGAGTCTGCAAGTTCCAAAAGAGACAAGCAACCATGAAGCAATCCCAGACTCCGAGTACATGATGGAACTGACTTAAAGAGCAACAGATTTGACGGAGATGAAGATGCAACCCCGTTTTGCAATGGGGGGGTCCCGCAGTTAAGTGCATTTCTCAAAATCCGTAGCATCCGCCGACCTTCTCGATACAGAGGGGGAACCACCATGTGTCCCCAGAAACTACGCATTGGGAGGGTAGCTGGAACAAGACCAGATTTTAAGCCACTGACCTCCGAACGGACAAGAACCTGACCATCAGAAACGGTTGTACTGCTGTGACACCGGCACGCCGACAAGGCCACCGCGGCACATCCCCCTCCCCCAAATCTCAATGTTTGGAGCAGCACGGCCACAAAGCCCTGCGCAAGCAGACGACACGCACCTCCGAGCAGACGACATCATTGAAATGGAGGGGCGGGGGGGTCCGTCATGCAACACAACAGTCTATGACGTCGCGTCTGTGAACCCTGCCAACCCCTACCGTCTGGAGGAAGCTCTCGCATCCCCAGCAAGCCTACTGTCCGACTGGAAACATGCGGAGTTGGAAGCTCATCTTGTCACTCACACGGAGCAGAAGAGGCTGCGAGCATCGCGACGTCATGGCCTAACAGATTCCTCTGGCAGAAAGTGTCCGGAACATCGTTTTTCCATATGGCCTATGGGTTCCCTCTGGCAGAAAGTGTCCGGAACCTCGTTTTTCCATATGGCCTAATGGATTCCCCCTGGCAGAAAGTGTCCGGAACCTCGTTTTTCCATATGGCCCAATGGGTTCCTGTGGCAGAAAGTGTCCGGAACCTCGTTTTTTCATATGGCCTAATGGATTCCTTATGACCTATCCTATGGCCTAACCTATGGCCTAATACACCTTCCCTATGACCTAATCATTTCCGTGTGGGAAAAGAAAAGATTGTATTCCTAAAACGCGAAAATGATTAGGTTATAGGGAAGGTGTATTAGGCCATAGGTTAGGCCATAGGATAGGTCATAAGGAATCCATTAGGCCATATAAAAAACGAGGTTCCGGGCACTTTCTGCCACAGGAATCAATTAGGCCATATGGAAAAACGAGGTTCCTGACACTTTCTGCCAGAGGGAATCCATTAGGCCATATGGAAAAACGAAGTTCCGGACACTTTCTGCCATAGGGAATCCATTAGGCCATATGGAAAAGCAAGGTTCGGGACACTTTCTGCCGGAGGGAACCCATTAGGCCATATGGAAAAACGAGGTTCCTGATTTTTTCTGCCACAGGGAATCGATTATGCCATATAAGGAACGACGAGGTTCCGGACACTTTCTGCCAGAGAGAATCCATTAGGCCAGAAAGTTCCGGACAGGTCCTGCTACGCAGAGGACATCCAGTAGGCAGATAGAGAACCGACACTCCAGGCTCCTTCGGCCTGGGAACCCATAGGCCATCAGCAAACCCAAGCAGGCAGCCTTTAAAGGCGTTTTGAAAGACAGAACGAAGATGAATATGGCTGGTGGCCTCCTTTTTGGCAGCATTCAAAGCTTTTCGTTCCTGCTTATGAGTCGCTCCACGCGATCCACCAAGGAGTTCTCCATATGATCAGAGGAGAGCGAAAGCACAACAACGTCGAGCCACGAACAGAAAGAAGATGAACATGGCCCATCCGCAAGGACACAATGCTAGAACTCCAGAAGACTACTGTGGCGATGGTTTGGAAACCTAGACCAGGCTCCAGCAGACTTTGCGAAGACACATCACAGTTCCTGTGCAGTACCGAGAGTCTGCATGGCTTGATCTGCTGTATTCAGAAACGCTGGAGTCACCTCTGGAAAAATTTCCCTGTCTTTGTACGATCTCTGTTTTGGTTACCTCCATACAGCTGCATAGTCTGGCCGACGAGTTTGCAAAACCAAAAGGGAAACGTTGAAGCCACGTCGGTCAACTTCCCAGAGCTTGAACTACGACTCCCATCCACAGAAAGAACACCAAAAATCCGCGCGGGTCAACTGGCGAGCCCGCTGCACTGCCAGGACGAAGCCCACGTTATGGGGCTGTCGGGCGACCCCATTTCCAGGCCAGCAAAACACAAGCAATTCTGGCTTCGCCAGGTCGGCCCTCCACAGTTGCATTCCGCTGGCTGCAGCAGCAGCAGCAGCAACAAGGGCAAGCACACAGCTGCTTTGGACAAGCCCCGACCTTCCAAACGGTCCTCCACCAGACGTTCCCCAAACTTACCTCATGACATGCGCAGCCGACGAGATGCAGCCGCTGTGGGTGCAGGGATCAAACTTGCGACCCCAAAAATGGGGCCGTCTCGCGGCCCCAGAAAAGGAGCCGCGAAATGCAGCCAACCTCCTCTAATATATTTGACTGGGAACTATAGAGGACCCAAAATTGGGGCCGCGTGGCGGCCCCCATTTTGGGGTCGCGAATTCCTTCATTCTGGGGCCCAACCCCAAGCCCAAGCCCCTGCATTCCAGACTGCTACACACCGAGGCGACCCGCTCACGGCAGGCATCCAGTGTGAAAAAGACTCTCCAAGAACCAGAAATTTCCACAGACACATGCTTGTGGAAGTGATTAACATGAGAGAAGCGCGCACAGAGGGGGGCCACTCAAGCGAAGCTAAAATTGCTCAGACTATTCGACCCCACATTTGGAGCCGCCTGCGCTGACCACTTTCACAAAGGCCTTCGAGGCTTCACTTGCGGGCGCTTGAGGCCTGCTGATGCCATAGAGGTGGATTTTTGACAGCAACATGCACCTCGAGTCTGCAAGTTCCAAAAGAGACAAGCAACCATGAAGCAATCCCAGACTCCGAGTACATGATGGAACTGACTTAAAGAGCAACAGATTTGACGGAGATGAAGATGCAACCCCGTTTTGCAATGGGGGTCCCGCAGTTAAGTGCATTTCTCAAAATCCGTAGCATCCGCCGACCTTCTCGATACAGAGGGGGAACCACCATGTGTCCCCAGAAACGACGCATTGGGAGGGTAGTTGGAACAAGACCAGATTTTAAGCCACTGACCTCCGAACGGACAAGAACCTGACCATCAGAAACGGTTGTACTGCTGTGACACCGGCACGCCGACAAGGCCACCTCGGCACATCCCCCTCCCCCAAATCTCAATGTTTGGAGCAGCACGGCCACAAAGCCCTGCGCAAGCAGACGACACGCGCCTCCGAGCAGACGACATCATTGAAATGGAGGGGGGGGGGGGTCCGTACATGCAACACAACAGTCTATGACGTCGCGTCTGTGAACCCTGCCAACCCCTACCGTCTGGAGGAAGCCCTCGCATCCCCAGCAAGCCTACTGTCCGACTGGAAACATGCGGAGTTGGAAACTCATCTTGTCACTCACACGGAGCAGAAGAGGCTGCGAGCATCGCGACGTCATGGCCTAACAGATTCCTCTGGCAGAAAGTGTCCGAAACCTCGTTTTTCCATATGGCCTAATGGATTCCCTCTGGCAGAAAGTGTCCGGAACCTCGTTTTTCCATATGGCCTAATGGCTTCCCTCTGGCAGAAAGTGTCCGGAACCTCGTTTTTCCATATGGCCCAATGGGTTCCTGTGGCAGAAAGTGTCCGGAACCTCGTTTTTTCATATGGCCTAATGGATTCCTTATGACCTATCCTATGGCCTAACCTATGGCCTAATACACCGTCCCTATGACCTAATCATTTTCGCGTTTTAGGAATACAATCTTTTCTTTTCCCACACGGAAATGATTAGGTCATAGGGAAGGTGTATTAGGCCATAGGTTAGGCCATAGGATAGGTCATAAGGAATCCATTAGGCTATATGAAAAAACGAGGTTCCGGACACTTTCTGCCACAGGAACCCATTGGGCCATATGGAAAAACGAGGTTCCGGACACTTTCTGCCAGAGGGAATCCATTAGGCCATATGGAAAAACGAGGTTCCGGACACTTTCTGCCAGAGGGAATCCATAGGCCATATGGAAAAACGATGTTCCGGACACTTTCTGCCAGAGGAATCTGTTAGGCCATGACGTCGCGATGCTCGCAGCCTCTTCTGCTCCGTGTGAGTGACCAGATGAGTTTCCAACTCCGCATGTTTCCAGTCGGACAGTAGGCTTGCTGGGGATGCGAGAGCTTCCTCCAGACGGTAGGGGTTGGCAGGGTTCACAGACGCGACGTCATAGACTGTTGTGTTGCATGTACGGACCCCTCCGCCCCTCCATTTCAATGCTGTCGTCTGCTCGGAGGTGCGTGTCGTCTGCTTGCGCAGGGCTTTGTGGCCGTGCTGCTCCAAACATTGAGATTTGGGGGAGGGGGATGTGCCGCGGTAGCCTTGTCGGCGTGCCGGTGTCACAGCAGTACAACCGTTTCTGATGGTCAGGTTCTTGTCCGTTCGGAGGTCAGTGGCTTAAAATCTGGTCTTGTTCCAGCTACCCTCCCAATGCGTAGTTTCTGGGGACACATGGTGGTTCCCCCTCTGTATCGAGAAGGTCGTCGGATGCTACGGATTTTGAGAAATGCACTTAACTGCGGGACCCCCCCATTGCAAAACGGGGTTGCATCTTCATCTCCGTCAAATCTGTTGCTCTTTAAGTCAGTTCCATCATGTAATCGGAGTCTGGGATTGCTTCATGGTTGCTTGTCTCTTTTGGAACTTACAGACTCGAGGTGCATGTTGCTGTCAAAAATCCACCTCTATGGCCTCAGCAGGCCTCAAGCGCCCGCAAGTGAAGCCTCGAAGGCCTTTGTGAAAGTGGTCAGCGCAGGCGGCTCCAAATGTGGGGTCGAATAGTCTGAGCAATTTTAGCTTCGCTTGAGTGGCCCCCCTCTGTGCGCGCTTCTCTCATGTTAAGCACTTCCACAAGCACGTGTCTGTGGAAATTTCTGGTTCTTGGAGAGTCTTTTTCACACTGGATGCCTGCCGTGAGCGGGTCGCCTCGGTGTGTAGCAGTATGGAATGCAGGGGCTTGGGCTTGGGCTTGGGCCCCAGAATGAAGGAATTCGCGACCCCAAAATGGGGGCCGCCACGCGGCCCCAATTTTGGGTCCTCTATAGTTCCAAGTCAAATATATTAGAGGAGGTTGGCTGCATTTCGCGGCTCCTTTTCTGGGGCCGCGAGACGGCCCCATTTTTGGGGTCGCAAGTTTGATCCCTGCACCCACAGCGGCTGAATCTCGTCGGCTGCGCATGTCATGAGGTAAGTTTGGGGAACGTCTGGTGGAGGACCGTTTGGAAGGTCGGTGCTTGTCCAAAGCAGCTGTGTGCTTGCCCTTGTTGCTGCTGCTGCTGCTGCAGCCAGCGGAATGCAACTGTGGAGGGCCGACCTGGCGAAGCCAGAATTGCTTGTGTTTTGCGGGCCTGGAAATGGGGTCGCCCGACAGCCCCATAACGTGGGCTTCGTCCTGGCAGTGCAGCGGGCTCGCCAGTTGACCCGCGCGGATTTTTGGTGTTCTTTCTGTGGATGGGAGTCGTAGTTCAAGCTCTGGGAAGTTGACCGACGTGGCTTCAACGTTTCCCTTTTGGTTTTGCAAACTCGTCGGCCAGACTATGCAGCTTTATGGAGGTAACCAAAACAGAGATCGTACAAAGACAGGGAAATTTTTCCAGAGGTGACTCCAGCGTTTCTGAATACAGCAGATCAAGCCATGCAGACTCTCTGTACTGCACAGGAACTGTGATGTGTCTTCGCAAAGTCTGCTGGAGCCTGGTCTAGGTTTCCAAACCATCGCCACAGTAGTCTTCTGGAGTTCTAGCATTGTGTCCTTGCGGATGGGCCATGTTCATCTTCTTTCTGTTCGTGGCTCGACGTTGTTGTGCTTTCGCCCTCCTCTGATCATATGGAGAACTCCTTGAGCAGGAACGAAAAGCTTTGAATGCTGCCAAAAAGGAGGCCACCAGCCATATTCATCTTCTTTCTGTCTTTCAAAACGCCTTTAAAGGCTGCCTGCTTGGGTTTGCTGATGGCCTATAGGTTCCCAGGCCGAAGGAGCCTGGAGTGTCGTTTCTCTATCTGCCTACTGGATGTCCTCTGCGTAGCAGGACCTGTCCGGAACTTTCTGGCCTAATGGATTCTCTCTGGCAGAAAGTGTCCGGAACCTCGTTGTTCCTTATATGGCCTAATCGATTCCCTGTGGCAGAAAAAATCAGGAACCTCGTTTTTCCATATGGCCTAATGGGTTCCCTCCGGCAGAAAGTGTCCCGAACCTTGTTTTTCCATATGGCCTAATGGATTCCCTATGGCAGAAAGTGTCCGGAACTTCGTTTTTCCATATGGCCTAATGGATTCCCTCTGGCAGAAAGTGTCAGGAACCTCGTTTTTCCATATGGCCTAATTGATTCCTGTGGCAGAAAGTGCCCGGAACTTCGTTTTTTTATATGGCCTAATGGATTCCTTATGACCTATCCTATGGCCTAACCTATGGCCTAATACACCTTCCCTATGACCTAATCATTTTCGCGTTTTAGGAATACAATCTTTTCTTTTCCCACACGGAAATGATTAGGTCATAGGGAAGGTGTATTAGGCCATAGGTTAGGCCATAGGATAGGTCATAAGGAATCCATTAGGCCATATGAAAAAACGAGGTTCCGGACACTTTCTGCCACAGGAACCCATTGGGCCATATGGAAAAACGAGGTTCCGGACACTTTCTGCCAGAGGGAATCCATTAGGCCATATGGAAAAACGAGGTTCCGGACACTTTCTGCCAGAGGGAATCCATTAGGCCATATGGAAAAACGAGGTTCCGGACACTTTCTGCCAGAGGAATCTGTTAGGCCATGACGTCGCGATGCTCGCAGCCTCTTCTGCTCCGTGTGAGTGACAAGATGAGTTTCCAACTCCGCATGTTTCCAGTCGGACAGTAGGCTTGCTGGGGATGCGAGAGCTTCCTCCAGACGGTAGGGGTTGGCAGGGTTCACAGACGCGACGTCATAGACTGTTGTGTTGCATGTACGGACCCCCCCCCCCCTCCATTTCAATGATGTCGTCTGCTCGGAGGCGCGTGTCGTCTGCTTGCGCAGGGCTTTGTGGCCGTGCTGCTCCAAACATTGAGATTTGGGGGAGGGGGATGTGCCGCGGTGGCCTTGTCGGCGTGCCGGTGTCACAGCAGTACAACCGTTTCTGATGGTCAGGTTCTTGTCCGTTCGGAGGTCAGTGGCTTAAAATCTGGTCTTGTTCCAGCTACCCTCCCAATGCGTAGTTTCTGGGGACACATGGTGGTTCCCCCTCTGTATCGAGAAGGTCGGCGGATGCTACGGATTTTGAGAAATGCACTTAACTGCGGGACCCCCCCATTGCAAAACGGGGTTGCATCTTCATCTCCGTCAAATCTGTTGCTCTTTAAGTCAGTTCCATCATGTAATCGGAGTCTGGGATTGCTTCATGGTTGCTTGTCTCTTTTGGAACTTGCAGACTCGAGGTGCATGTTGCTGTCAAAAATCCACCTCTATGGCCTCAGCAGGCCTCAAGCGCCCGCAAGTGAGGCCTCGAAGGCCTTTGTGAAAGTGGTCAGCGCAGGCGGCTCCAAATGTGGGGTCGAATAGTTTGAGCAATTTTAGCTTCGCTTGAGTGGCCCCCCTCTGTAAAACACCTGCAACCGAAAGCACTGGCGAAAACAAAGCTCACTCAATGTCCACGCGCACTTTACTAGCACAGCTGGCACCTTTTCGAGCAGACCAGAGCAAATGCTCCTTGGTGGCCAAAGTGGCTAAGGACAATACCCGGCGCACCAAACTCGTTCCAGCCTGCCTTGGATTTCCATACACCCGAGTCCTTGAGAGACGTTCTCCTCGGTGTCGCCGCCGTCCGAGAGTCAGTTAGATGCTGTAGCCGCCTCCGGACGACAAACTTGCGTGTAACATGATAAGAGTGTTTGCCAAGACAACGTTGACACACATGAAGGAAGCGACAGGCGCTGTTCTTGCACCCTTCTTTCCGGTTGAACTTCCAACAAATTGGTTTGCCATCTGGAGTCTTCATGAGCTTGGCAGCCTTCTTGCCAGGGGTCTCCTCGGCTGCTGCAGCAGCCAATGCACGTTTCAGGACTTTGCAAGGAGATTCCGCAAGCTGTGTTCTAAGATGCTGTGCACAAGGACATGCTGATAAAGTCAGCACCGGCCAAGCTCGGAACTTGCAGTTGCTATGAAAGTAGTTGGAAGCCTTGCTCAATCAGGACGATGAGCGGGGCAAAGCACTGGATTTATGCACGGGCTTCGACTTTCGCTTGTTTCGCACTTGGCCTGTCTGCATTTGTGTTGTATTTGGATGCAATGCGCCATCCTCCCAGTGACCTGGTTTTCGGTACTTGCTCAGGCCACGTCGCGACTCCGATTGTGATGATTGGCAGGGACGCCAGCACATGCTTTTCAAGCATGTTCGGTTGCTGCAAGCAAAGGCCCCCAAAAGCTCAGCCTGATTCCCAATAAGCTCACACCTCAAGCAGCCCAAGCTAAGCATCCCAAAGCCCCTGAAGAGTTCCTTCTCAAGCGGCCCAAACAAGGCTCCCAAAGAGCTCATGACTAAGCAGCCCAAACGGGGCATCCCAAGCTTGGCAGGTCTACAAACACTCCGGCCCGTCGCTGCCTTCCGCTTTAAGATGGTACATAAATTTGAATGATATGAAAAACCTGCCATGCTGAAGCAATACCTGCTAGACAAGCAAGCGGCCCAATCGAGGCATCCCAAAAGCTTGGCGGTCAATTGAGACTTCTCGAGCTGACAAGTCAACAAACGATCTGACCCGTCGCTGCCTGACTGGACAGCTTGAGCCGAGTCATGCTTTGCTTGACATGGCAGTTCAGCAGTGGGAGTCGGTGCTTGAAGTACATCGGTCCAGAGAAGTGCCATAGTCGTGAGGATGAGGTTCAGAACATCAAGCCCTTAACCACCAGCCTGTCCTTGGAAGGCGGTAAGTTGAAGGTTGCGGAGGCTGCTGGTATGGACGATCGCGATTTTGAGGGCTCTTTGCAGGTCCTTAATGCCCTGCGTCGCAGGGGAGTGGCTCATGCATTTGCTCGCTTGATCAGTTGGGAGAACATGAGGCTTACATCGCTTCTTTGTTCAGGTATCTGACCAAACCCGCTCAGCCTGGTTACAGGAAGGTGTCCCTTCGTCAGATTCTGCGAGCTAAACAAGCTTGCCTTTTCCAAGCTGTCGGAGGCAGGTGAAGACATACGGGCAGACGCCTCAGGTACTCTCGGGGGATCCGCCAGTCACAGCTTCTTGGGCTTCAAAGGACACTTACCCACCGGGTGGTCACCACCGCATTTGAAGATGCAGCAAGTATGATCGCCCTTCTGGCAGTTTGCATCCGAACAAGTCCCAAGGTTAGTCGCCCATAGGCAGAAGGGCTACAATGAGGTCGTAATCATGAAGAATAGCCCCGATCGCTGCATCAAGTGGCCCGTCGCTTTGGCGTCGGATGTGGAGATGGCATCTTCGGAAGAACCCGTTTCAGGTGGTATCTCTGTGCTGATGTCGCGGCCCCGGCTTCGCCAGACGATTCTCCGATTTTGATAGAACCTACAGTTTTGGATGCCCCTACGATGCCGAGTGCTTCGTCTGAGTCGTTTTCCTTGGAGCACGCAGGGAGCGAGGGGGCGCTCCCCTCACCTCTCGTGGCATCACAGGACAATTCTCCGGCTCCTCGAGTCAGGAGCCAAGCAGGGCCGTTTTGCAGTGTTTTGCAGGCCAAGCTCGTGTGGCTTCAGCTTTGATTAAGCAGGGATATTTTTCTTACGGAGTGGACCGATTCAAGCAGAAAGCGGCTATGGCCCCAGTGCTTCAGATGGACTTGTCGACGCGGGAGGCTTGTGACTCTGTCCTCACATGGCTTGACAAACAGAAGATTGCGGGTGTTATGATATGTATTCCTAAGCATGCCTCGGAGCCTGTCACTACAGCTTTTATTCTGGCCGTGATGGCTGGCTGCTTAAGCAACAACCTGCCCATGATTCTTGAGGGATCGGTGTCCTCTCCATTTTGGGAGAGTTTGAATCGCTTACCATCAGCACAGCACCCTCCGCATCGGGTGGAGATTGATTGGCGGTATTGGGACCCACATAGCAAACAGCGCAGCTTCGTGTTATCTAATATGCCTGAAATCCTCACTGTGCGCAGGGAGTCGGCTCTGCTGGGACATAAGGTGCACCAGCGCTTGGAGGCGCAGACAGGCTACCCGCCGGCTTTTGCCACGGCGGTAGCTGAGGTTTTCATTGCCGGTTTAACTCAGCGACAGCTGCCGTGCCGTAGCCCGGCCTTGACTAACAAATCGCTGCGAGTTTCGGCTATGAATCAGCCCCGTGGGGCGATGCCGGAAGTGGTGTCTGAGTGGAAGTTGGTGGTCTATGTCCTTCTGCCACTGCAGGTTGAGGATCCGTTTGGCGGGTCGAAGCGCCTTAAACAGGATTGGCGGGTCCCGCAAGGCGCCCGTGTGCTGCCGGAGCTTGGGGCACTCCCGCAGGATTCCCAGCTTCTGTCGCGTACTCAGTCAGGGGGGGAATTGAGCTCGCAACTCCAGCAGGAAATGCAAAACTTGAATGGAGCCTCAGTTTTGCGAGTGGGCATCCCATGGGATCCCATCGAATTTATCGCCAAAGCAGGTAAGATTGGACACCCATATCATAAGTTATCCAAGTGCAACAAGGATTTGAGAGACCTCGTTCATGACCTAGTACACAAACCGGGAATGGTTCGTTCTCAGAGGAAGAATTACATCGAGAAGTGGGCCAGAAGAGCCAAAGAGTTGGAACCAGAGGAAGCCAAGCTGAAAGCTGGCATGTCGGATCACAGAAGGAAGATCCTTCAACCCAAACGTATCTTGCTGTTCGAAGAGATGCTGCGAGACATTGGGTATGATGATTTGGGGGTGGTTCAGGAACTCATCGATGGAGCCACGCTGACGGGAGACATTCCTATCACTGGGGTGCTGGATACCAAGCTCAAACCTGCTAGGTTGGATACTGAACAACTTTTGGGGATGTCTGATGAAATCAAACATCAGATCCGGGCGAAGACTGGGTCGTCGGGTGATAAGGAAATTGACCAGCTATTGTGGGACAAGACGATGGAAGAGGTGCAGAGTGGGTACCTCTCGGGACCTTATGATTTCGAGTCATTACCGAAACGATGTTTGGTCAGCTCCCGTTTTCCGCTACTACAAGGGGAGAAGCTGCGACCTATTGACAACTACTCCTCGAGTTTGATTAACGATACGGTCACAGTCTCTGAGAAGCCCATCACGCACTCTATCGACGAAATTGCTTTGTTGATAAATACACTCTCGAGTGCTGCTCGAAAGAAGAACCTGAACGCATTGTACGGGAAAACAGCGGATCTGAAGGGGGCTTACAGACAATTGGCGGTATCTGATACAAGCTTAGATTTCTCTTACCTCTCGGTCTACGACCCGGCAGAGGAGAAGCCCAAGTTGTTCCAACAACTAGCTGTGCCCTTCGGCTCCACCAAGGCCGTGTATTTTTTCCTCAGAGTGGCGAGAGCTCTTTGGACTATCCTGGTCAAAGGGGCCAGGATCCCGACCACGAACTACTTCGACGACTTTGTTCTGCTCGCTCTTGGAGGAGATAGGAGTTCGTGTTCGCACGCTTTCGATGAAGTTATGAAGCTGTTAGGTTGGAAACTGTCAGCTGATAAGACAACGGAGTGGAACACTAGCTTCGAGGCACTTGGCGTTCTTTTCGAGCTTGACCAGACGGGGTCGGGAGTCCTGAAAGTCAGGAACACTGAGAAACGACGTAAAGAACTTGCTGCTGCGATCAAGGGTTTCCTGGACAAGGGAGCCATGACTCAGAAGGAAGCCTTACAACTGCGGGGTAGGCTACAGTTTGCTCAAGCCCAGTTTTTCGGTAGACTGGGGAGAAGGTGCCTGACAGAGGTGACAAAGCATGCCTACACTGGTAGGTCGAAGCTTTCGTCAATGGCCAAAGAACGACTTGAAGAGTTTGGTAAGTTCCTTGACATGGCCCAACCGAGGTTAGTGGGACAAGTTTCATGCAGGACTTTTATGATCCTTACAGATGCGGCGTTTGAGACGGAATCAGGAACCGGAGGCCTTGGGGGAGTCCTTCTTACCGGGGCAGGTTCTGCACTTTCTTTCTTCAGTGTGCCGATCTCAGAGCAGCAAGCCAAGTCGATGTCGTTACAAGATGAGCATACAATCATATATGAGCTCGAAATGTTCGGAGTCTTGATCGGTCTCAAGCTCTTAGTCGAGAAGACAGCTGCTTTCGCAGAATCATACGAACAGCCGGGTGCTGTGGCTGGAACGGGAGTGATTTGTTATATCGACAATGATGCGGCGAGACACGCATACATCGCCGGCTCTTCGAAGAAAGGGGTTGCTGGGATCCTTATCGATGAGGTCAATTTTCTTGAGTATGTCCACGGCATCTTGCCGTGGTACGCGAGAGTGGCATCACCAGCCAATCTGGCTGACGAACCCTCAAGGATGAAACTTGATAGAGTCAGAAAGCTAGGATTCAAAGACGAGTCCATCGAGGCGACCAAAGTGGTGTTATCGATTGTGAAGAGAGTTTCGAATCTGCCTGCGTAACACTGCGACTCCAGGAAGTGGGGACGAAAAGAGTCTTGTGTCTCACAGGACCGACAGTTCGAAGATATCTGCCGTGTGCGGTACTTGCTACCCCACCGTGTGAAAATAGCGTCGAGCTTTGAACTTCTTGCATGTGACATGTGCGAGTGCAAGCATTTATCCCTGAAGGTTCAAACGATAAGTTACATTCTTTGAACACTTGCAGAAGATATGGCTTTATCGGTCGAAGAAAAACAACATGACAAAATGGCTCAGAGAGCTGAGTCCAATTTTGATTTGTTGATTTAGGGCTTTGCTTTCACACTGCCTTTTTACGAACCATCATTTATACATGCTGTGAACCAGTTGAAAAATATATCCGCCCGTTGCAGCTTGACCTCTCGAAGGGGCAGGAAGCCCTGAATCGGGCGAGAGTTTTATTTGAAATACCCACCCTCTCCACCCTAATTGATTCGTGGAAGTGCAGAGATTGCATCATTGTTGTGCTACCTCAGGAAGCTTTGGACCTCAGTTTGAGGACACTCAGGTATGCTTTGTGCATAAGACCCGGTTCGGGTCTTGGCTCTCTGCTTCGCAGTGCTCCGGCCTTGCTCGTCTTCGACTGGCAGGCTGTTTACTAAGGTTCAGATTGTGAGCCGTGCACGGCTTGAGAGTGGCTAGTACTCCTTGCGGGGGGGACGAAAAGAGTCTTGTGTCTCACAGGACCGACAGTTCGAAGATATCTGCCGTGTGCGGTACTTGCTACCCCACCGTGTGAAAATAGCGTCGAGCTTTGAACTTCTTGCATGTGACATGTGCGAGTGCAAGCATTTATCCCTGAAGGTTCAAACATGATAGACATCAAAACACAAAGCACGATCTTTGAACGATAATATGGTGTGAAGTGAGCAGGATGCGATACCTGAAGAACAAAACCACCGTGGCAGGCGACCACTGGGTCCACCGTCGTTCCGGGTGAAGTGTCAGCAGCTTCATGGCAGTAGCTTGACGAATGCTTCCAAGCTGGGGTCAGCTCCACTGCGCTCGGACCCGAGCAGAAACTCAGAAGAGAACTCTTCTGCCGGCACGTCCCGCTCCGAGTGTCTTCGCGGCTCAACGTTTAGGAGCTCTCACGAGCTCATCCCAATCTGCTTCGGGAGTTGTCCAGCTGCAAGAACTTGCAGGACGCATCGGGAGACACGTGTTACAGCACATTGCCAATCCAACCTGGAACCAGGCTCCCCGTGCTTGGTCAAGGCTGCGTAGGTGCTCGGACGTGTTTCATCACCTTCTTCGTGGTCATCGACAGAGAGATGAGAGCGACGGCTAAGGTTCGCCCATTCCATGTGGTTTGGCCGCTCTCCAGTTCCAAAAGCCGACGAAGGAGCAGAATTCAGGAATTTTCTTAATTCTTAACTCGACCTTCCTCAAGGAGCATGATTCCCACGATCTGAAATCATTAGAATGCCTTACACAAGTCCGTCAAAGACAGCTAAGAGGAACACCCATTCCAACTGGCTTGTTTTTCTTTCCCCCGTCCTACTTCCAAAAGCGACAGGTCTAACGTCTCGACAAGAGAAGCGTGTTTTACAACTCACAGAGCTTTGTGCTTCGGTCGACCGCCCCGGCCTACCAAGAAAAGCGATACTCGACTTGGACCGTCCCGAAGACGTCGGTACCTGCCACAACACACACGGGTGCGCTACGATGACAGCCCAAAGCGGCCACACACATGCTTCCACATGCCGGCAAGCGAATCGACAAGGATTTTCTGATCAATAGCAAGCACAGCAAACCACAAAACCCCACACCCTGACTTAAGCATCCCTTTCTGTAATGGCCTCCCCGGCGTCTTTGCAAAGACGAACGTGCTCTGACAGTCATGCGGACCGGAGACTTAGGCCACCCCCATTCGGCCGAGATATGGGGTCACCCCGCTCTGCCATGGGGATATCAGGCGAAGGCTCTCAACGACCACTAGCAGCTGCAAGCATTTGCCCGCGCTATGCTTATGTCGCCCTCTGCTCGCAAAGAAGCAGGACGTCGTGGTCGTCGTGGTGCCATCCCAGAGTTCGCAGCGGATACTTCTGCCCCCGACATTGTGTACCTTCTGCTGGACTTGGCCAACAGCTTGGCGCAAGAGCCGAACGTCGGGTCGGCCATGGCAAGAGCGGTAGTCGAATTTAGTTCGACTGTGGCGCGGGTACGTGGCATCAAATGGTAGCTGCCAAAACTGGCGAGCATGCAGCTGCCGTTTGTTAGAACACGATACATCAAACCCCATTCTGAACATGTTGGCACGCTGGCTTCGACAAACACAACCGAACAGCAAGCCAAGCAAGGTGCTCTGCTCAATAACACAACCACGTCCCAAGAACGGACGGCCCCCCTTCTTTGTTCGGAACCTGGAAGTCTGGCCGGACAACAGGATCCAAGGTCGCGGAAATCCAGCCTTTGCCCCAGCACGGCGCATTAGCCCATAAGCCCGGCTGTCATCTATCCCCCTGCCCGGGGCTAGGTTGGCCTCAAAGCAAAACCGAACGCCTCACACCTGGCCAACGGTGTCGAGAGCAACCCGGAAGGGGCAGGGGTCGGCTCCCGACGTAAGGCAAACATTCGAAGATCGACCGGCACTCTGCCTCTGTTGATTCAAGTGCACAACAACACAGACATGTCACAAGATTCGATCAAGCTTGAGTCAATATCAACCGTCTCCAAGGCCCGCGTGCTTAAAGTGTTAGAGTAAGGCTCGTGCAGCAAAGCAGCGATGGAGGTTCTCGTAGAGCGCGAGAAATCACCTGATGCAAGGGGGCTGCGTAGAGCTACATCGTGCAGAACCTGCGCCTTTCGGAATCCTTCTTTTTGTGTCACAGCCTCTTCTCATCACACAGCCTATTCTACCGCGCCACCGAACTTTCGCAAGACAGCGTCGATTCGTTAATGTTAGGCGCA
Source organism: Symbiodinium sp. CCMP2592 (assembly GCA_905221615.1). Taxonomy (NCBI): domain Eukaryota; class Dinophyceae; order Suessiales; family Symbiodiniaceae; genus Symbiodinium; species Symbiodinium sp. CCMP2592. The sequence goes on from CAJNDT010001003.1 coordinate 20,032, forward strand.
AATCTACGCTCGGCACTAAGCGCTCTGCCACTGCGCTTCAATCGAGAACAGCAGTGTGCCGTCTGCGCCACGATCAACAGCAAGCACAGCAAACCACAAAACCCCACACCCTGACTTAAGCATCCCTTTCTGTAATGGCCTCCCCGGCGTCTTTGCAAAGACGAACGTGCTCTGACAGTCATGCGGACCGGAGACTTAGGCCACCCCCATTCGGCCGAGATATGGGGTCACCCCGCTCTGCCATGGGGATATCAGGCGAAGGCTCTCAACGACCACTAGCAGCTGCAAGCATTTGCCCGCGCTATGCTTATGTCGCCCTCTGCTCGCAAAGAAGCAGCACGTCGTGGTCGTCGTGGTGCCATCCCAGAGTTCGCAGCGGATGCCCCCGACATTGTGTACCTTCTGCTGGACTTGGCCAACAGCTTGGCGCAAGAGCCGAACGTCGGGTCGGCCATGGCAAGAGCGGTAGTCGAATTTAGTTCGACTGTGGCGCGGGTACGTGGCATCAAATGGTAGCTGCCAAAACTGGCGAGCATGCAGCTGCCGTTTGTTAGAACACGATACATCAAACCCCATTCTGAACATGTTGGCACGCTGGCTTCGACAAACACAACCGAACAGCAAGCCAAGCAAGGTGCTCTGCTCAATAACACAACCACGTCCCAAGAACGGACGGCCCCCCTTCTTTGTTCGGAACCTGGAAGTCTGGCCCGGACAACAGGATCCAAGGTCGCGGAAATCCAGCCTTTGCCCCAGCACGGCGCATTAGCCCATAAGCCCGGCTGTCATCCCCCCCTGCCCGGGGCTAGGTTGGCCTCAAAGCAAAACCGAACGCCTCACACCTGGCCAACGGTGTCGAGAGCAACCCGGAAGGGGCAGGGGTCGGCTCCCGACGTAAGGCAAACATTCGAAGATCGACCGGCACTCTGCCTCTGTTGATTCAAGTGCACAACAACACAGACATGTCACAAGATTCGATCAAGCTCGACTCAATATCAACCGTCTCCAAAGCCCGCGTGCTTAAAGTGTTAGAGTAAGGCTCGTGCAGCAAAGCAGCGATGGAGGTTCTCGTAGAGCGCGAGAAATCACCTGATGCAAGGGGGCTGCGTAGAGCTACACATCGTGCAGAACCTGCGCCTTTCGGAATCCTTCTTTTTGTGTCACAGCCTCTTCTCATCACACAGCCTATTCTACCGCGCCACCGAACTTTCGCAAGACAGCGTCGATTCGTTAATGTTAGGCGCAAATCTACGCTCGGCACTAAGCGCTCTGCCACTGCGCTTCAATCGAGAACAGCAGTGTGCCGTCTGCGCCCAACGACTCACGACGAAGCGGCATGTGAAGGCGAAACCATCCGGGGTTCTGGGGGGTCTTTTCCAACAGGCCCATTTCCTCAGTGGCAGCGACAAGAGAATTGTTAAGGCAAGGACACCCAGGCTTTCGAGGTTGTTATTCCACACGCAAATGTCAACTTTTATTGCAAGACACCATGAGCGTCGTGTACCCCATCGGCGTAAAGGTGATAGCGTGAGGCGTGAGCTCTGACGGTGTGAGGATCACCCGAACGTCCAGTGGGAATTTCTCCATCCCACGTCGTCATGTCCGAGTCCAGGCACCGATGAATGGCCTCGACCGACCGTTATACTAGCAACAGCAGACTTTGCATGTGCTAGCACGGGCATGCCACAGCAAGCACAGCCGAGATGCCAAAACGGCGGTAGGACGAAGTCCCCAGCGGTTCTTGAAGGAACCCACGACTGCCTGTCCGGCCAACACCTGATCGGATTGAATGGGCGTCAAACCCACGTAGACTCGCACCTCCGTCACGACGGGAATGGCCATGGCTCCGGAATGCATCTGGGGAGGCACCGAGCTTTCGCGAGACAGCGTCGACTGGCAAATATGAACAGGATGGAGCCAAAGCTTCGTCTACAAATCGTCAAGCTGTGGAGACCTCACGTCCCTCTTAGGCCTGACATGTACAGCATCAAGGACGAAAGACTTTAAAGGATTCTATCGCTGCCATGCTATACCTTGCATATCTACCCAGCCACGCCTGTCCTGCAAGGGTTGTAAGTAGACAATCAAACGTTGTCCTCCGCCGGCGTCGTCCACGCTGGCTCTTTCGCAAGACAGCGTCGAAGCCATGCAGCAACGAGTGAAACTAGGGAAACTACTGAAGGCGGTGCAAAGCCAAGAGCACGTAGTCGCGGCGTCTCCACGCTCTTAGAGCTGGTCGAGCCGCTAAAATGCGCCCCACAGCTTCCGCCGCGCTGCACCTTGTGTCCTGCATCAACCATGCGCAAAGGGCCGCAGGGCTGCGATTGATGCCGCCGAAGCAGTGGAAGAGCACGTTGAAGTCCTTGCCCTCCTTTCTGCAGGCTGTGCGTGCACTCGACAGAGCATCAGCCATGCCTTTCCAAGTTTGGGTGCAGTTCTGCGTGCATTCCAAGAACCAGTCCGGATGCTGGCTGTACCTGACCTGGTGGTCGTCCAGCTCGACTTGCAAGTGACGCACACCGCAATCGAGGAAGTGCTTGTTCCAATCTCTCGGAGTTCCTTTCACTTGCATCTCTGTTTTCCAACAAATGCTGACAACAACTGTAACGGGAACTTTCGTGTGCAACTCCACATGGAGGAGGTCCGCAGCCGAGCGCAAGCTGCCGAGCAGACACTTCTCGCCGGGCTCGGAGCTCACCACCACAGCGTCGAGAGGCCACTCCGAGATGTCCCCGAAGTTGTAGGACTCGCCCAAAACAATGTAGTCCATGTCCGACCAAGGTCCATGCTCGTATTTGTTTGCAATTTCGAGCTGCCAAGTTCGAATAAATGTTTCTTCCGCATCTGACATCGCTGACGAAGCAGAAGAAGCAGAAGACGAAGAAGCGGCCAGGGCATCCATATGTGCAAAGTAGCAAGCAGGCTCGAAGGAACTAGGTCTCTCGGGCCAAAGCTGTCAATACAAGCAAGCAGAGAGAACACTCCGGTCACGACAATTCGCTCCACGCGATCCCTCACTTCCTGCCATTCTCCAGGCTGATCATTTCCACGATCTCGTCCTCAGACGTTTCCGTGATTACCTTGATAATCTCGGTGATTTTACCACTGGATGATGCATGTGCTACAGTAATGGTCCAGGTGATTGGGTCTCGTGCGACAGCAGCTTTGGCCGCGAGCTAGACACACAGCCCGCTGGCGGAAGGCAGCTTTCGCAAGACAGCGTCGACTGCTCCGTGTGAGACGTTTGCAAAACCGTACCCTCGCTTGCTGCAGGTCCGTGACCTGCAGCACAAGGATTGAGAGGGTCGGCATATCCTTCTCACAAGACAAAAACTACACCTTGTCTCCAGTCACCTTGTCTCCTGTTTTCCAGGTCTCGCAAGACAGGCCAAAGGAGCCAGTACACTACATAAAGCACATCCGTGTTCACTTGAATCTGCGGGAAGTCGAAGTCCGGCTCGTTGGGTGGGAAAAGGTACTCGGGGTATCCTAAGGACACCCTCGCATCCAGATACTCACCAATGAGACGATTCACATTTCCAGGCAGGCCTTGCAACTCCAAACTATCAGCACCCGAGGTCCATAGCAGCGCCACAGTGATGGCCACGGGAGCCGACATCTAAACTGCTATCATCGCGCCGAGCTTGAGCCGGTTGTGCAGCTGAAGCAGGAATGTCAAGGTCGGTGTCGATTCGAATGTGCGTCGCAGGACACGCCCAACTTTACATTCCGTTGCAAGGCTGCCTAGGATGCCGGAAGAGCCCCTCCGCTGTCGGTTGGAAACCGACAGCGGAGGCCAGACACGCAATCCACTCGCGAAATGCAGCTTTCGCAAGACAGCGTCGACTGCTCCGCGTGGGGACTTTTTGCAAAACAATACTATCGTTGCTTCGAACAGGTCAGTGACCTGCAGAAAAAAAGGGACCTCAAGGCGCACGGAAGCCGTGCAACGGCATTCCCGGCGCGAACTCCGGGTCCATAATTTCTTGGATCCTGCGCAGCAGCTGCACGATCCTTTCGTGTTCCCGAGACCAATCTTGCATGGTACGCATCAGCTCAGCTAACTGCACGTTCATTCGCGCTTGATCCAGCAGCATGTTGTTCAGCTGACCTTGAAATGTATGCACAAGGACCTCATAATTCACTGGAGTGGGGTACACGTTTGCATTCGCGCTGGTGTCCGATCCAACTCCATCCTCGCGAGAATCCTGTTGCGCTTGGTCCGGACCCTTCCACCGTGGATGTAGTTGCATCTCCAGGATGGGGATCCATGGCGCCAAACAGACACGAAGAACGGAATCTAACTCAGCAGCTGCGTGGAAGAATGTAGCATGCGAGCAGGAGCAGCCAAGATTCGCCTTCGCTATCAATGAAGCTGCCTGAGCTCGCTCCTACCTGACAAGACGCCATGGAACAAACAGCATTTTTGTCGTGTCAAGGCCGAGAGAATCGCGCATCTAAGACTCAATCAGCGGCTTTAGAACATCACTGCTACGTGCAGAGGCTAGATACAGCCCACTGGCGGATTGCAGCTTTCGCAAGACAGCGTCGACTGCTCCGCGCGGGGACCGTCGCAAAACTGCACCCTCGCTTCGAGGAGGTTCAGTCAATGCAGCCCACTGGCGAAATGCAGCTTTCGCAAGACAGCGTCAACTGCTCCGCACGCGGACCCTTGCAAAACTCCACCCTCGCTTCGAGGAGTTTGAGTCAACGCAGCCCACTGACGGAAAGCAGCTTTCGCAAGACAGCGTCGACTGCTCCGCGCGGGGACCTTCGCAAGACTCTACCCTCGCTTCCAGGAGGTTCAGTTCATTTCCCAAGCGCTGCACTTCACTTTCGATGGCGTCTCCTGCACGAGGCTGCTGGCAGGTCGTTTGTTGCTTTGCAACGCCGGTCCGCCCTTGAGGAGGTTCCAGACCATCTCACGCTCCTTCGAGAATGTCGTGATCTGCTCAGGTGTCACTTTCGACATCCATTCCACCTGCAAAACCACCTCCTGGGTTGCAGCATTCTTGATCACACGGCCCAAGATCAAGCGCGGAAGGCCGTCTGCCATGTTGAAGAGGAAGCAATTTGTGAATTGACAAAAAGCCTCGATCCCGAATGCCTTTCTGTCTCCTACACGCTCGAGCGTGTGCGAGTACACCTCCTTGTGCTTCGTCAACAGGTGCTTCTCCTCGTCCTTGAACACCTCCTCCACGGTGGGCTCGTCCTCGGCAAAGGCCACAACGGTCACGTAGTTTGCGAAGACACCCTCTATCGTGAAGAAGGTGCCCATGTCTGAGCACATCAAATCGGCAATCGGACACTGGACTGGCAGCACAGCACCATCTCGCTTCTCGGTCGCAAGACGGGTGATCTTTTTCACCATCGAACGCCGGTCCTCGTCGTACTCCTCCCCGAAGCAGGCGCGAGCTGCCAAGACTTGAAACTGGGTCGGGGCAGCAAGTCCGCCGGTCACACTCGCCTGCGAAGCTTGCTGCGCGGAGCCCCCCCGCGGTTGGCCGAGGAGGCGGTGCGACGTGCCCAGCCGTGCGTCGCACGGCCCCCTGAAGCAGACTGCCTCACTGCCTTTCAACTGGATCAACTCAACCAGCTTCTCTTCGTCACGGACCCGGGCCAGCGCCGCCAGCTCCGGTCCTCCCACAAGCACGTTGCTGAGCTGCCCCGTCCAGTCCGCCAAGTGCACGGTGGCCAGCACTCGCTGGGCATCCGCAGGCTCCGTCTGACATCCATCGGTGGCACGCTTGCACTTACCGGAAGTTGGGTCGATCTTCGTGGAGCACACTTTGCACGGAGTATAGACTGGATCCCCAACGATGTCGACGAGCCAGACGTTGTGCAGGGCCACTTCGACTTTCTCCTGCGCCAAGCAAAGTCATGCAAGTTGGGGCACGGGAAAGCAGCTTCTACACAACAGAAACACGCGAAGGCAGTCCTGCGTTGATCCCTGCTCCATTGCGCTGCCGAATGCATTCATAGTTGCGGCGCATGCGACGTAGCAGGGCCCCAAGTCAGTGGTCAGCCTGCCGCCACCACTCAAGGAAGGGCACCAAGGAACGGAGATGCGATCGCCTTGCGTGGGTTCCAGATCCCGAAGCTCCTGTGCCCGATCGCCTTTGGGGTCCACGTGCAGCATACTAAAGCCGTGCTTGTCGTTGTCGATGAAATGTTCCGCGGCGCCTTCGATGGAATCGTTCTCCTTCTTCAGCAGGGAAAGGTTGTCGATCTGAACGACGCTACCTTTGTGCGCGTTAGCCAGACTCTTTACGAAGCGGTCGCCCCAGATGTTCACCAGCATCTCCTTGCCCGACGTGTCTTTTAACCAGAGGTTGGCTTTGGGCTTGGAGGTATTCGGCATCTCGAGCTCCGTGACCAGTCCAATGACATCCACACGCTCGCGCCCTTGGCACTGTGTCGCCAACACCGAGAAGTCCGACCTTGCAACGGGGAAGAGGGACTTCATCTCCATCGCCGACGGGTGGGAAGAAGCAACCGGAATCACTTTGGCCCTCGAGGCTCTGTCTGACAAATCCACATAGAGCCCAGCGAAGAATTTGTTACTGACCGGCTTGAGGTGCGTGGCATAGAAGACATCCTTGTTCCAGGGATCAGCCACCTTCTTCAGAGTGGAGGCGTCCGACGCGCGAAGCTCCGCGTACAGACCCTTGCCGTCTTTGTCCACGAAGCGCATAATCATTTTGCACCAGGAACCTCCTCTGCATTGGGCATTTGCTTGATTTCACAGTAGACGTAGCGAAGCAAAACCTTCATGGAAGCGTGGTTTTGCTTAGTGAGGCGCTCCAAGGTGGTTTCAATCAAGTTGTTCTGCGCCATCGGCAAGGCAGGCTAGCAGCACACTGAGCTTTCGCAAGACGGCGTTCACCCAGAGCACCAGCTGCACACTGAGCTTTCGCAAGACAGCGTCCACCCAGGACACCGCCGAAACACTAAGAGCAAAAGGCAATTTGAACCCAAGCTACGCAGCCAGGGGAGGCACTTCCAGCCTAAGAGGTAGAGACATGCACCAGCAAGCACCAGTTCGAGCTCACACGGTCTGTTTTTTCTTGCAAGACAGCATCCATTCGGATCCGTGAACATGGCAGTGCGAGCAGGAACAGCCAAGATTCGCCTTCGCTATCAATGAAGCTGCCTGAGCTCGCTCCTACCTGACAAGACGCCATGGAACAAACAGCATTTTTGTCGCGTCAAGGCCGAGAGAATCGCGCATCTAAGACTCAATCAGCGGCTTTAGAACATCACTGCTACGTGCAGAGGCTAGATACAGCCCACTGGCGGAATGCAGCTTTCGCAAGACAGCGTCGACTGCTCCGCGCGGGGACCGTCGCAAAACTGCACCCTCGCTTCGAGGACAGCGTCAACTGCTCCGCACGGGGACCCTTGCAAAACTCCACCCTCGCTTCGAGGAGTTTGAGTCAACGCAGCCCACTGGCGGAATGCAGTTTTCGCAAGACAGCGTCGACTGCTCCGCGCGGGGACCTTCGCAAGACTCTACCCTCGCTTCCAGGAGGTTCAGTTCATGTCCCAAGCGCTGCACTTCACTTTCGATGGCGTCTCCTGCACGAGGCTGCTGCCAGATCGTTTGTTGCTTTGCAACGCCTCTTCGTGCTTCCTCACCAGGTGCTTCTCCTCGTCCTTGTACACCTCCTCCACGGTGGGCTCGTCTTCGGCAACGGCCACGACGGTCACGTAGTTTGCGAAGACACCCTCTATCGTGAAGAAGGTGCCCATGTCTGAGCACATCAAATCGGCAATCGGACAATGGACTGGCAGCACAGCACCATCTCGCTTCTCGGTCGCAAGACGGGTGATCTTTTTCACCATCGAACGCCGGTCCTCGTCGTACTCCTCCCCGAAGCAGGCGCGAGCTGCCAAGACTTGAAACTGGGTCGGGGGAGCAAGTCCGCCGGCCACACTCGCATGCGAAGCTTGCTGCGCGGAGACCCCCGGGGTCGGCCGAGGCGGTGCGACGTGCCCAGCCGTGCGTCGCACAGCCCCCTGAAGCAGACTGCCTCACTGCCTTTCGACTGGATCAACTGAACCAGCTCCTCTTCGTCACGGACCCGGGCCAGCGCCGCCAGCTCCGTTCCTCCCACAAGAACATTGCTGAGCTGCCCCGTCCAATTCGCCAAGTGCACGGTGGCCAGCCCTCGAGGCTGGGCATCCGCAGACTCCGTCTGACATCCATCCATGGCGCGCTTGCACTTACCGGTCACTGGGTCGATCTTCGTGGTGCATACTTTGCACGGAGCATAGACTGGATTCCCAAGGACGTCGACGAGCCAGACGTTGTGCAGGGCCACTTCCACTTTCTCCTGCGCCAAGCAAAGTCATGCAAGTTGGGGCACGGGAAAGAAGCTTCTACACATCAGAAACACGCGAAAGCAGTCCTGCGTTGCTCCCTGCTCCTTTGCGCTGCCGAATGCATTCATAGTTGCGGCGCATGCGACGTAGCAAGGCTCCAAGTCGGAGATCAGCCTGCCGCCACCACTCAAGGAAGGGCACCAAGGAACGGAGATGCGATCGGCTTGTGACGTGCCCAGATCCCGAAGCTCCTGTGCCCGATCGCCTTTGGGGTCCACGTGCAGCATACTAAAGCCGTGCTTGTCGTTGTCGACGAAATGTTCCACGGTGCCTTCGATGGAATTGTTCTCCTTCTTCAGCAGGGAAAGGTTGTCGATCCGAACGACGCTACCTTCGTGCGCGTCAGCCAGACTCTTTACGAAGCGGGCGCCCCAGATGTTCACCAGCATCTCCTTGCCCGATGCGTCCTTCAACCAGAGATTGGCTTTGGGCTTGATCGTACTCGGCATCTCGAGCTCCGTGACCAGTCCAATGACATCCACACGCTCTCGGTGTTGGCACTGTGTCGCCAACACCGAGAAGTCCGACCTTGCAACGGGGAAGAGGGTCTTCATCTCCATCGCCGACGGGTGGGAAGAAGCAACCGGAATCACTGTGGCCCTCGAGGCTCTGTCTGACAAATCCACATAGAGCCCAGCGAAGAATTTGTTACTGACCGGCTCGAGGTGCGTGGCATAGAAGACATCCTTGCTCCAGGGATCAGCCACCTTCTTCAGAGCATTGGCGTCCGACGCGCGAAGCTCCGCGTACAGACCCTTGCCGTCTTTGTCCACGAAGCGCATAATCATTTTGCACCAGGAACCTCCTCTGGCATTGGGCATTTGCTTGATTTCACAATAGACGTAGCGAAGCAAAACCTTCATGGAAGCGTGGTTTTGCTTAGTGAGGCGCGCCAAGGTGCCATCAATCAGGTTGTTCTGCGCCATCGGCGAGGCAGGCAAGCAGCACCCTGAGCTTTCGCAAGACAGCGTTCACCCAGAGCACCAGCTGCACACTGAGCTTTCGCAAGACAGCGTTCACTGCACACTGAGCTTTCGCAAGACAGCGTTCACTCAGAGCACCGCCGAAACACTAAGAACAAAAGGCAATTTGAACCCAAGCTACGCAATGAGGCACTTCCAGCCTCAGAGCTAGAGAGACATGCACCAGCAAGCACCAGTTCGAGCTCACATGGTCTGTTTTTTCTCGCAAGACAGCATCCATTCGGTTCCGTGAACATGGCAGAGCAGTGCATAACTCGCAAGAGAGCCCTGTCCTTGTGGCCAAGCTTCCTGGCAATGCCGCGGTCTTTCAGGAGACGGTGTCCAATCGCGGGCGTGGATCCTGCAAATAATGGCAAATGGATCGGCAGACAGGCACCAAGCAGCGCTGTGCAGCTCGGTTCAGGTACGCTGCAATGCCACACCACGTCATGCGTGCAGCACGGAAGGCCGACCAAGGCCGGCATGATGCACGGGGCGGGCTGAAATCGGCCGAGCTTTGCGAGCTTAGATCATCACCGCCAAAAAAACGCGCAAGGCGTTGCAGTGCAGCAGCATCCGCACGACGCTGCGTCGATGATGATGTGCTGACAGTACATGAAGAAGCAGCATCGTCCACAAACTGAGCACCTGCAGATGCATCGGTGGCTGCAAGCCGATCTTCTGGCATCGAGGCCTCTCCGCTCTGAATACGCGAGCCGGGGCCGAACCAACTCGCGTTTCCACGCAGTGCCAGGTCGTGCGTGGCTCGGCGGAGCCAGTCGGCCATGACTGACTGGACTGGAACAAATGCCGCGCAGGATGCGAATTACCCTTGACAAAATGACATGAAGCAATCCATAATTTTGCGTCATCAAAGCATCGAGGGAGGTAAGGACGACGGGCACTTGTTTTTTACTTCTCCCCACACCCACTCAGCAGCTTTTTGCACCCTCCGTCGGTGTGCTGGACAGCAATCACTGCTGAATGCAGAGGCTAGGCGCAATGCAGCTTTCGCAAGACAGCGTCGACTGCGTCAATGGGTCCAGGGCAGGCCCCCCCCCCCCACTGCTGAGGTTTCTTCGCGCAGAAGCTGGATACAGCCCACTGGCGCAATGCAGCTTTCGCAAGACAGCGTCGACTGCTCCGCACAGGAATTAATCACGAGTCCATGGCAAATGACCCCACTTGCGGAGCACGCGCTTGGCGCGTTGCCGTGCAAGATCTTCCACCTCATCCAATTCCAGCCTTTCGCGTTCGCTTGGATTCTGGACATAAAGAAAGCCTCTGCTCACGAGTCGTCGTACAGTTCCGTTCGAGAGAAGGTTGGCAAGGACCATCTCGTCCTCCGGCGTGTGTGTAGCCTTCCAAGAACAGCAGTACCAATGATCCGCGGAGTCCTTGCTCAAACCCAGGGTTCTCTGAACGCGAACAGCATCGTTGAAAGCTTCCCACTCCACGGCATCCAAGTTCAGCCGTCGCCGAAGCTCTGGATTATTCACGTGCTGAAGACCTGTTCGCACCCGAAAGATAATCTCCGAGTCCGAGGCAGGCCGAAGCATTTCATTTATTTCCCAGTCCGTCCAGCAGCTGTCTTCCCGGTAGCTCTTAAGAATGCTTGGATGCAGTTTATCCACTCTCGGATATTGAGGTCTGCGAGAGCGCATCATTCGAAGAGTCCGACGTCTTCGATGCGGAGGACAGCATGCAGGCACGAGCATGGCAACGCCTGCACCCCTCCAGAGTCCAGGACACTCCTCGAGCCCCACACAACAGCCGGTCAAATGCCATGCATATCCTGCACCTGGAGCTGCAAAGCACGGCTTCATCACGACGGCCTGCAGCTACGTCGAACACGACTGTGATCCGATCGATCGTCGAACGTGAAACAGAACTCCACTGGCGGAATGCAGCTTTCGCAAGACAGCGTCGACCACTCCCGCCGTGCCTGGATGTCCGGTTTTATCGCATGCCACATGTCTCGACCTTCTACACGACTGTGATGCGATCGATCGTCGAACGTGAAACAGAACTCCACTGGCGGAATGCAGCTTTCGCAAGACAGCGTCGACCGCTCCCGCCGTGCCTGGATGTCCGGTTTTATCGCATGCCACATGTCTCGACCTTCTACACGACTGTGATGCGATCGATCGTCGAACGTGAAACAGAACTCCACTGGCGGAATGCGGCTTTCGCAAGACAGCGTCGACCGCTCCCGCCGTGCCTGGATGTCCGGCAACCGCCGAATTAAGCGTAGTCCTGGACAAGTGAAAGGATCAGCTCGCGGACTGTTGTTCCTCATCTGATGGGTCAGGCAATTCGATAATCTCGCGCTGCGGCACCGTGACATCGAGGGCCTCCAAGAGCCGTGTCACAGCTGCAAACGCCTCCAGCAGAAGCCCTTGATGTCCCTTCAATGCTGCAGGCGGTGCAGGATCAGCATCATTAGGACGAAAGGACATGCGCAAGAGGTTCAATTGCGTGAAGACCCAACCTCGATCGGCAGGTGTGCTCTCCACCACTCTCCGCAATTCTTCTGGGTCTGTCACGTGCTTCAGCAGAAGATCGCCTGCTTCAGGTGCGACCGCAGCAATGGTGAGATTACATATTTGCAATGCCGGGAGATCCGGCAGGTCGCGAAGCGCCAGAGACAAAGCGTCGCACCGAGTGCCCACATCCGGATTGCGCGTCCACGGCAGCGGCACCGTGACTTCGAGGGCCTCCAAGAGTCGTGTCACGGCTGCAAACGCCTCCAGCAGAAGCCCTTGATGTCCCTTCAATGCTGCAGGCGGTGCAGGATCATCGTCATTAGGACCAAAGGACATGCGCAAGAGGGCCAATTGCGTGAAGACCCAACCTCGCTCGGCAGGTGTGCTCTGCGCCACTCTCTGCAATTCTTCCGGGTCTGTCACGCGCTTCAGCAAAAGATCGCCTGCTTCAGGTGCGACCGCAGCAATGGCGAGATAACATATTTGCAATGCCGGGAGATCCGGCAGGTCGCGAAGCGCCACAGACAAAGCATTGTAGCGAGTGCGCACATCGGGATTGCACGTCCGCCGCAACGTTGCCATGGCCAGGAGGACTGAAAGTCAACTCGAGAGATGGCGCTGCGGAATGTTGACACCTGGAGCTGCAAAGCACGGCTTCATCACGACGGCCTGCAGCTACGTCGATTAGATTTTGTCGCATGCCACATGTCTCGACCTGCCACACGACTGTGATCCGATCGATCGTCGGACGTGAAACAGAACTCCACTGGCGGAATGCAGCTTTCGCAAGACAGCGTCGACCGCTCCCGCCGTGCCTGGATGTCCGGCAACCGCCGAATTAAACAAAGTACAAGTTCCGCAAGGACACAGAATCCGGCAGGTCTCTTCTCGACCCACCACACTACTGTGATCCTATCAATCGTCAGACACGTGAAGCAGAACGGCGCATTGCAACCGCACTGGCTCCGAATTACGAATTCCTCTAACAACACCGTGCCTAACGCACAACGTTTAGTCTAAGTCTTGAACCAAACGAAGGTGGTTTCCCGGAATCCTTCGCAGATACCGCACTGGTTTGGGACTGCCGTGGTCATCAGATTTGGTGCCAAGACCATGCCACCGAAGACTCATGTAATCTTCTAGGTGCAGGAAAGCAAAGGATCGAGCACGGCTCGCATCGTGCAGCCAGCCACAAGCATCACGTCCGATGCATTTCAGCCGCGGAAATACGATCTCCTGGGCATCACGACAAAAGCTTCGAAGTTCCAAAGATAACTTCGTGTTCGCGAAGAGCAAGCTGCGCGTGAGACGAGGACACCATTTCCGGCCTCGAAGCTCCAGGCATGATGTCGCCACGCAATCATTTCGCCATGCTTGCCACGGAGCGTTCAGCAAGCTGATCAAAGTTTGCCCCAGAAAGCATTCTCTATGATTCAGTTCCAAGCAAGACCTTTCCTCTATATATTCTCGCCACGGCACAACAGTCAGACTGCTCATAATCCGCCTTCGAAGAAGTTCCTCACAGGAAGCTTTGCAGCGCCTGATCAATTCGAAGTGTTCGTTCAGGTTCCGGACATCCTGAAAGTCCCACTGCACCTCCAGAATGAAATCCACCCCCGCGAAATCCAACACGAGCGACCAGGGCACCCCAGACGACATGACGATCGAACAAGCGATAGCAGATCACTGCAGCTTCTGGAGCCGTCACAAGGACACGAGCATGATCGACAGCACAGCTCAGAATCCGGCATCGACGGAACTAAAGGAAGGGCAACTGTTTAGAACTTCGCCTCACACCCACTCAGCAGCTTTTTGCACAAAGGGTCGGTGTGCTGGCCAGCAATCACTGCTGCGTGCAGAGGCTAGGCGCAATGCAGCTTTCGCAAGACAGCGTCGACCGCGTCAATGGGTCCAAACCTTCTTTCACAGCACAGACGGGCAGCTCTTCCACACGTCTCATCTCGCCCGACCTTGCAAGCCACGTCATTCGATCGCTTGCAATCCGGCAGTCACCGAATTAGGCGAATTACAAATTCAGAAGCCAGCAGGTCTTTGACGCTGCTCCAATGACCTCTTGCGGCGACTGCCGCTTCGAATTATGCGAGAGCGCAGCTACACGTTGTCCGGCTCAGTACAAGTTGCCCAGGTCAATGTCAAAGAGCGATTCCTCGTCGGATTCCTCTACATGAAGAGGAGCAAGTCCAGAGCACCTCTCGAATCGGCGTTTTCGTTCCTTTTTGCCAACGACGGGCGGTGCACCGAGACCGTGCCAACACACATCCATGTAATCTTCGATGTGCACCATAGCAAAACATTTGCCTTCGTAGTGGACCCACCAAGCGGCCTCACGTCCTAGCGGCACCAAGAACGGGAACACGATCTTCTGGCCGGACATCGCCGTCAGGTCGAGAGAAAGCTTTCTATTCAAGAAGAGGAGCGATCGCGTCAGCCGAGGGCACCATTTACGAGCTGTCAGTTGGAAGCCGGCTCTTGCACAGGGATGTTCTCTGAGAGGCATGATTTCGAAACTGGACATCGTGCCAGCGCAAACAAGTCGATGGCAGGAAGCCTCGCAACGCTGCACCAGCTGCATGTGTGCATCCAGGTCCTCCACCTCGGACCAGTCCCATATCAAGTCAAGCTCAAAAATCACGCCTGCGAAATCCAGCACCAACGACCATGGCACTCCGGAAGGCATGGCGCCCTAAACCCGGTCGGGCTTCCTCATGCTTGCAGCAACAAATAATTCGGCGCAACCATGGAAAGAATAACCGATGAAGCAAGTCAACGAATCTCACACACACGAACACGTCTCGATCGAACGACTCCAAGCCTGTCTTTCTTCAACACAGTGAACGTGACGACGATACCGAAACGTGCAGCCGAGGTACAGCGGGCCCGAACCAGCTCGTGCCGACCGATACAATGCTTCGTCGCGCGTGGCTCGGCGGAGGCTTGCATGCAAGAATCATGCAAGAACTGCAAGTCCGTTGTTTTCTTGTCCCCAGCACGATGCTGTCGCGACAAGATTCCCGGCCTCGACCCTGGGCTCGGGCTTTACCCAAGCTCTGCCAGCCAAGCATCTTCCGGTGACTCCTTTGGCCAAAGGAAATCGCAAATGAGGGCGGCGGCGTCGTCGCCCAGCTCGTTCTTGTAGTGGAGCCATCCAGCCTCGTAGCACGTGTCACAAATTGTCCAGGGGTAGTGATGCCACAACGTGTCTCGGCAAAGCAGACAGTGTTCAGGGCTGCAGGACCAAGAGCTGCGCCGGGTACACCATTCAAAAACCCTGTAGCCGAACACCCTCTCGCTTGGAGAGGCCTTTTCGACTCGTTGTTGCATCAAGTCGGGCCGAACGGCGATGAGCTCGCCATGCGTGCATCCGATCCCTCTTTCGAGTGATGCAAGCGGTCGCGCCGCTGAATCCATGCTTCGGGATATCTTACAGCTGTCACCGGCACGCCAAGCTTTCGCAAGACAGCGTCCACTTGCCTGTGCACCGTCGAGTCTATAGCAGAACCACAGAACTCGAGCACGAGCCGCTCAGCTCGAAGAAAAAAGAAACATGCGAAGAAGGGCAACACAATTGAACGCTGCCTAACAACAGCGACCCCTCAGAGTGGACATCGTGAACCTGATGATGCAACATCGAGAGGATGCGAAAAGCAGAAAGCTCAGCACAGGGGACACCGAACGGCGTTTTTTTTTCGAGCAGAAGCAAAGCCAGCCCCGCGAGGGATTACTGCTTCGGCAATGAAGTGGCCGCGGCGTTGAAGATGTGGCGACAACAGTGGGGCAGACTCACAACCGCGTTCTAGTGGGCAGGGTGAGAGTATCGAGGAAGGGTGGACACCTTGTCGCGAACATCTTGGATGAGATTCGTGACTGTATTCTCTAGAATTTTGATGCTCCTAGACTGTTGGGCCACGGACTCGCGAATTTCGCTCAGTTCCTGTTCCTGCTCTCGAACTTGTCGTTGTAAGCCGTCCAATAGTTGTTGCTGAATCTGTCGAACAGAGGCTTCTTCGACTCGCTGTTGCATCAAGTCGGAACGAACGGCGATGAGCTCGACCTGCGTGTATCTGATCCATCTTTCCAGTGATGCGAGCGGCTGAAACGCCGAGTCCATGCTTCGGGATATCCGTCAGTCGTGACGGACACGCAGGCACACCGAACCTTCGCAAGACAGCGTCCACCCGGCCGCACTGCGGAGACTAGCAGGACCACAGAAATCGAGCCCAAGCTAAGCAGCGCGTTCCAAGGACAGTAGCTAAATTGAACCTCACTGAGCCAAATGCAGCGTCGCCTCAGAACGGACATCGTGTACCTGATGCCAACCACATGGAAGCTGTGAACAGCAACGCACAGCACAGGGGACACCGAACAGCTTTTTGGGCAGAAGCACAGCCAGCCCCGCGAGGGATTGCTGCTGCGCCGCACTTTCGCAAGACAGCATCCATGCGGTTGCAAAGCTATTCTAAATCTGCCTATCAGCTACAACAGCAGCTTCATCCTTCGCCACCCACTCTCGCGCTTTCAGGAAGCGCACGTACGCTGTCAAATAGCGCATGTGCACGAACGTCACTGACACGGCTTGCACCGCTGCAGCCTCCATTTCTGACTCCGACATACTAAAAGCTCGCCAGTTCCAGGAAACGCTCCAATGCAACCCTCTCTTGTCGTTAGACAATGTTTGGAAAAGGCCTGCTCGGGGCATCAGCCAAGCGAGAAGGCCACTGACCACGTTGTGCAGCTCGTCCGGCACAAACCCGTAGCTTTCCTCGTCCGTCGTGTCGTAGCATTCCTCAGGGATGCATGGAGACAGGCTCGCGACCAGGCGGTGCGCCGCAAACTTCATGGTGCCCTCCCGAGTTGCCTCACAGGCTTTCGGCAACTCCGGCAACATCGTAGGCTCGACCCCATCAGGTCGCCACCCCTCCAGTCGGCAACGCTTCAACGGCAAGAGGACGTGCAGGTTCTGGAGCAAGACCTCGCGTCAAACAGGCAAACGCAAACCACCTGCAAGTGAGGACAACAAATAGCAACAAATAAAGCCGCGTACACTCGATTCTCTAACACTTTGATAACCGGCACAGCGACGGTCAAGGGCTTGTGCTGAAAGGAAGGCAGGTTTCTGTGCCTCTTGCCGCGGAGCTGCTGGCCACAGGCATCCCCAGCGGCTTCGTGCTCTTCTCGCGTGACTGCATCGATTCTGGCCGTCTTGCGCGTGCAGGCGCGCACGTCTGAGCTGTAGGCAGGTTTGTTTAAAAAGCCCTTCTGCCCAGGCCGAATTACTACGTACTTCATGGCTTCGTCGAGCATCTCCAATGACATCTGGGGCGACGGAGCATGCAACTGGGTCTTGGCGACCAGAAACTCGTGCCACTTGCACACAGTCGGAGCCCAAGTATCCCGGCGCATGAACTCCCAGCAGACACCCGCAGCAGCTTCGCCCGGATGCAGGCATCGAGCAACTGACTGCCTCCCTACATTTTCGCAAGACTGCGTCGGCGCGGTTCGGCAGACAAGCCAAATCCGCGGAGTCGCAGAGTCTGGGTCTTCGCCATCAACAAGCATATCAGACACATCCTGACAGGGTTGGACAGCCAGGACATATGCTTCCACGTACTGTTCCAAAAGGGCGTTCCAGTGGACGTTCTTCACGGCGCACAAAAGCCTTCTGCCGGCGTCGCTGATGCCTTGCTCCATTTCAAACAAGACCAGTGCACTAGAAAGAAGCCGCACCTCGCACACAGTAGACGCCCACCGATTCGTTTGTCGTGGTTCGCGCTTTTCGCCGACCAAAGAACTCGGCTCGGCTCGAGAAAGCATTGCTGGCGGGTGACTGGCAACGAACGAGAGCCCGATGCTGCATAGACAAGAAGGAAAATGCAACTAGCCCTTGCAGAAGCAGCACAGCCGCGACCGGGTGCCTCTTCTCTGCGCTCCATCCGCAGCCTTTGCGAAACACAACAAAAGTTCAGTATAGTGAGTGACAGCTGTCGACTTGATATGAGATTTAGCATGGCAGGCGCTGTGACAACAAATGTAATTGTGCCTGCTCGTTCGTTTTGACCGGAGCGCAACTGGTGCCCGCATCATCGCACTTTCGCAAGACAGCGTCCATGCGGTTTCGCTCGGCATCTGGGATCGGAGCACTGCCGTGCATTCACGAGCCCATGCCCGCACCACTCTTTGACTGATTACGCCTAGCCGCTTCCGCGCGAGCAGCCTCCACGCGCAGGAAAAATGCGGGCTCCACGGAACAGCTGCGTGCCTTCAGCGCTGTCCTCTGTGCCTGAGCCACCATCCGAACGGCTCGCCTACCACGCCCCTCTTCATTGGCTTTGTGTGCTCGCAGCCGCTCGTTAACACCCGCCATCCGAGTCTGAATCTCAGCCTCCGAAGGACAACGACTCGATGCCCGTCCTCCCGCAGAGCTCGCTGGTGAAGATGCTCGGGAACACACAGGATTACCCTGAGACTGAGTCTCGCCAGATCTTCGTGCGAAAGTGACAGGAAGCGAGCTCTCCTTGCCAAAGGCCTGCTGGTCCAGCATCTCGCGACAACGTCTCTCCAACGTGCCCAATCGAGCTTCCCTCTTATCCAAGCCGCCCTTCACCTGCTCTATTTTGGCCACACAGTCCGCGGCAGTCCGCTGCACCTGATCTAGCCATGCCTCGCACTTGGCCACATGCTGCGCGTACAACTTCTTCAAGTCTTGCTCCACGCCCATCATTTGCTCACGTAACACGTCCGTCTGACGAGCTACTTCACTTCGATGGTGTTGCTGCAGTCGAGCCCACCACTGCTGTGCCGTATCGTCCATGGTGCGTCTGACACCTTCGGTTACTCGATCTTCAAGATGCTCCAAAGAGTCCAAACGACTGTCCTGTCGTCGAAAGCCTTCGCGATTCGACTGACGAGTCGCATGAAGGATCGTCTGCAAGACATCAGCCTTCCTCTCGACGGCTTCCAACCGCTGCAGAGCCGTTGAGTCCATGGTTCGAAATATCTTACAGTCCCGCCTGACGCACCGAGCTTTCGCAAGACAGCGTCCACTCGGCGGCGTCAGAGCGGCAAGCAAGCAAAACGTAAATCGAGCCCAGCTGAGAAACAACACAGCGAGCGAAATTGAAAACGGCTTAAATGCAGCCCCCCCCCCCCCCTCCCCCGGCGAGACCCGAGAAATCCCTTGAAGGGGATGACTACGTGCCTGCCCCTGCCCAAACCCGATCTGTCTTCGTCCAGCCTCATTCCCGACAATCGTCTTCTCGCAGCTCACAAGATCTGCGAGAGGTTTAGGGGGGGCAGTTGACATGGAAGGATAACTAAAGCAGGAGACACAGATGGAATGATATAACAAGGATCACAGGGCATTAGTCCAATCAGCCCTAAGGCGGCATCTGGCAACATTCCGAAGTGGATTCCGCGATCCATGTAGGGTCTTATTCAGAAGTTCGGGAGATATCCTATCCCCTAATTTCACAACCAAACGGCCCGCCTCGCGGAGCCGCGCCGCTGCTCGCCGCGTCTAAACCCCGATACAGGCATCGGGCAGGACTCATCCGAAAAAGAAGCACACCCAACAAAAGCAGAAACGCAACACCGACCCTTCTAGCTACGCCAGATGCCGCCGATTAATTATCTGCACCATCACGGGCTCGATGAGCCGGCCTGCACATTGACTCGCGACAAGCAATCTCTTCTTGTCGAAATTTCCTCGTCTTCATCCCTGGGCACCGCTGGTTCTGCAGCAGGCCGTGAAGAGTCGGGCGCAGTCACTTTGACCGAAGAGTATCGCTAGGTCCAGCATGGTGCCAGTTCACAGCCCCACATGAGACCGTGTGACCAGTGACCGCATGCGGCCAAGCTGCTCACATAGTGACTTTGCTGGAGGTTCCTGGAACTGGTCGGCACATCGACCGCTTCCTTCACGGCAAGCACCACGGCGGCTTTGACTGCCCGAACGCGGCTATCATCCCAAAGACCAGCCGCCAGCAAACAACAATTGGCAACCGACCTCTTACGTTGCCGTGTGCCTGGTCCTGGACGAACCTTGACTCTGGCTGGATACTTCCGTGATCCGAGCTCTTGTCACTGCCGCTCCACTGATTGCCAATGTCCACAAGCTGCTTGCCACTTTCGAGGACGAGCCCGTGGTTCACGTTCTCTATTGTACACCGAACCGAAGCCTAGAAGATCACAAGAACTGCAGCAAACACACTACACTCAAAGTGGCGCAGCGCTAACCGTGAATACAAGTGTAAGGTTCGGGGAGTACCCTACCGGGTCGCGCCGAACGACTTCTGTGCTCCACTCGAAGCGCACTCCGAACACGCAACGCCTACGTAGCAGGTGTCGTTAAATCTCCAATCCAAAAGCGAACGCTGAATGCCTGCCAGGAGCAGATCCCGAATCCCGACAGAGACCGCCCGCCCAAAATGATCAAGCAGAATCAATGCAATGCGTCCGAAGCGCAGAAACTGGATCCCTTCGCGAACAGTGCATAAGAATGCATCCATCATGCGTGCGTGAATGGGTTTTATTTTCCGCCGAAAGTGTAGACAAAGTTTGTCGAAAAAGGAAAACAGTGTTTTCACTTGTGTGTGAGTGACACTAGACAAACTTTGCCGTGCAGCTTTCGGCTTGGAGTTGGATCTGTGATCCAAAAAGTTTTTGTAGATTAGCTTGTAGTGCTCCGCAGCAGTGGGGGTCGTCAGCGACGTCCTTCCACTCCCCTTTTTATAACTGTCAGTGGCAGTTATGGTTGACCAAGCAGCCCGCAATTACGCGGCTGAGTCGCCAGAGGCGCCGTACCCTAGAAGGGACGGTCGAGAGAATCAGTTGGCAGCGCCACAATGTTTGCAACGCGTGCGACAGTGTCGCTCCTGCCTCCGTTTTTTGCAGTGCAATCCAATTTTCGTGCTAGAGCAGGCCATGCGTGAGGAGATGGCACAACAGGAGATAAGTTATCTCCTTTGGGCCATTAGCTGTGCCATGCGGGTAGATCCCGCGGTCGTCAGCGACGACCATGAATCTCTGAACCGCGCAGGGGAAGGGGAGTCCAAAGTTTGGCCTCCCTTTTACCCTTTCGCGCAGATGCAAGGGGAACAACCGGATACCTCAGGCAGTGCCTATCCGATGCACCGGTATACCATGTCGCAGCGCGACGTGCCTATGCGGCCAGCGGCCACACCTGGCTGGCCGTATACTGGCCTTTTTGACTGGCCCCCCAGTGGGGAGGAGGATAATGTGCCCAAACTCCAGTGGAGACTTAATTGGGTGGACGCCCTAGAGGGCCAC
The DNA here is from genome assembly GCA_905221615.1 of Symbiodinium sp. CCMP2592. NCBI lineage: Eukaryota > Dinophyceae > Suessiales > Symbiodiniaceae > Symbiodinium > Symbiodinium sp. CCMP2592. Next base: position 41,171 of record CAJNDT010001003.1, read on the forward strand.
GTGGCCACCAAGGTGGAAGCCAGCGGCTTCCATTGGCACCCAGAGGGTAAGGGCAAAGGCAAGGGCGGTTGGATTAAGATAATCCCTTCGGAAAAGAAAAAGAAGAAGTCTCACAAAGTTGCCAGCGGCAGCACCGACCCTACCGCCTCGTCCAGTACCGCTCTGCCGACAGCGTCGGCATCGGCCTCGGACCCTCCCTTACCGCCGCCAGCGGCCGCTCCTGCTAAGCCCGCTGCGACCACAACAGGCAGCCCGCCCGCAGTCGCAGCTGCCGACGTCGCTCCGCCAGAGGCGGAGCCTGCCATCGAAGTTATCGATACTGACAGTGATCAGAACTCGGGAGACTCCGAGGTATCCCTGGCTAGCAGCCAGGCCGCAACGGCAGTGCCGTTCGCGCCCAACGCGAACACTGTGGTCGTGTCCCGACCGCAGCGTCGCAATCGCCAGCGGGGCTGGCAGTTCCAGCCCGGGGAGGACCCCCAAAATAACGATTGGCGCAACCTGGGGTCAGCGACCGACAACAGGTACCCTGGCCTCCGTGCGTTAGTGACGCACGCCAGGAGGGTTTCCCCACAGTTGCACGTCACGGACGTGCACGAATGGCCCTATTGGGCACAACCCAACTCAGAGAGATGGGATAGGTACCCGGAGAGGCGAGGCGACCTCATGTGCTGTCTGCCCTGCGCGCAGCAGGGCTGCATTTCCCAAGGTATGGCAATTTGTGGGCGGCACTGCTCAGTGGGCAGGAGCCCCCACAATCATCACGAATGCGACAACTGCTACCGCAGCAGCCGGGGTCAGCGACCCCGAAACCACGGCGCCCGTGGCGGTCGCCGCTAGTCTCTGAGCGCAGCGCGCAGCTGCTGGCTTCTCAGTGAGTCGCCCTAGTCACTTTGGTGCAGTGCACCTCTTTTTGCTTCGCCGCCGACAGTTCGGCAGCCTCTGCAGGGCGGGCGTCTCCGAGGTTTTTGGAACCTCGCCCACAGCGGCGAGCCGACGGCATGATTTGAAATGCGGCAAAAGTTTGCCGCTCGCCTTTTTCAGTCGTGTGTCACGCGAGCCTGGTAGGTCTCTCCAGCTGAGTCAGCTCTTTGAACCGTGTCGGTTTTCAAGCAGTGCTTTTCTTCCGCAGCCTTTTCAGCTTAGTAAGTCGCCCCTTTCGTGCCTTCAGCTAACAGCCTTTGTATGCTATCAGCGATGGCGAACCCAACGAACGAGCAGATGCTGCAGGCGCTCAGTGCAGTGCCGGAGGCCCAGAGGGCCGCCATCTACGAAGCCGCCGTCTCCCTATCAGAGATAGGGGACGTGGTGGTAAATGCGGCGGAGGCAGCGGAACTCGCCGGCTGGACCAAGCCCGCCAGTGGCGGCTCAGAGGCCAATGCCGTCGCGCCGCTGGCGCCTGATCCCTGTCAGCTGCCGGCACTGCCGGGCTGGAGGACTTGCGCGCCACCTTGCCCTGAAGGGGAGGGTGCGGCTGCGCTGGCGGTGGCGGGGAGTCGCTCTCCGACTCCGACTCTTCCGAGCGGGAGCCTTGGTCATCTTCGGTTTCGTCCCGCCGCCCGCTGGGCTCCTCCACATCCATATCCTCCGGCGCTGCCGAGGGAGCTTCCGCTGGAAGCGGTTCTTCTTTGACGCCCGAGCCCGCTTCCTCAGCGGGGCTGGTCGGGGAGCGGCGCTGCGAGGCCGGCGCTGCGGCCGACGTGGGAGAAGAGTTTGCCACCGCGCTGCGGTGGTCGTCGGAAGACACACCACGGGCCGCCGCTGGCGGCTCGGTGTTCGCAGGAACCACTGGGGGCTCGTAGCCCAAAAGAAGACGCTGGAGGGCCCCCGAAGGCCTCCGCCCCACGCCAGAACAAGCGGCCTCCCCCGCCGCCAGTGGCGCGTCGTGGGGAGAGCTCTCGCCCGCGTCCCTGTCAGCAGCCCCCGCGCAACAACCCAGCTGGCGTCGCTGGGACCCGGGCCAGCGGCCCGGCGTTAGATGACAACGCTGATCGAGACGATCAGGAAGCTCGCCCGCCAGCGGCGGAGCGTCCCCGAGCGGGGGAGATTCAGCGAGTCTTCGCATGTTCAGTCTGCGACAACATGCAGATGAACATTTGGAGCGATCCGTCTTCGGAATTCGTATGCAGTGCATGCGGAGAGCTCCACCCCTTCGTGGCTGCAGTGCATGCCTACGATCAGCCTAGCGCCAGTGGCGCTGTGGGACAGTTTTCCCACGAGCGTCGCAGCAAGGCCTGGCAGTGTCCAGAGTGCGGCGTGATGCATTGCACACGCTGCGCGAAAAATTACTCTTGCCCAGGCACTGTCCCGCGGACAGACGGCAAGCTCGAGTACCGTGGCGAGCGCCGCCCTACTAGGGGGCCGCCCGAGTCCCTTCGGCTGACCTTGCAGCGCGAGGCAGCCGAAGCCCGTGAGCGCGAGCACCGCGAACGGGAGTCCCGCCGCAGAGACGGCAAGGGCAAAGGCAAAGGCAAGGACCAGAGGTCCCGCCGTGACGACGAGGACCGGGACCAGTGGTCCCGTGGTCGCTGGTCCTGGGACCACGACCGACGCTGGAACCATCGCGAATGGTAGATACGCCAGCGGCGTAATCCAGCGCATTCCGAACAGTGTTCGGATAATTTTTTTTTTTTTTACGGGCCAGTGGCCCTTCCGTCTGCGCCCCTTTTCACACAGGTGCAGAGCACAGCAGTGCCGGCACAGTCCGGCCACAAGAGCCTTCGCTGCTCACCGGCCTGTCTGCGGATCGCAGAAGGCAGGTGCAGCGCACCTCGACAACCGGGCTCCGCCCAGAGACTCGCATCGCGAGGTTGGTAAAAAGAACACCGCAGGTTGCGTGTGCACACAGACCTTGTAGGACTGAATCTTCTTTTGCCTAGTAGGCTCTTCTTGCCTAGTAGGTTTGTGCGCAGTGCCCCGAGACCTGGTAGGTCCTCAGAGGTTGCTCTAAGTGCAGTGTCACCATTTGAGCCTGCGATCTTCAGTGCGTTTTTTTTCCGCAGCCTTTTAAGCCTCACTCTTCCCAGCTCTCTTTTTTCCTCCTCTCCTCCCTCAGGACTGAATGGGGAGGGTGCGGGTCGCAGCGCGTCGCTTGAATTGAGCTTTCCAGAGTGAGTGCACTTGTGTTCGTGTGCTGGTAGCCTTTTCTTGAAAGCCACCTGGACAACAGCCGTTGGCTTGAGCAGTGCTCCCCTTCCTTGTGTCAAGGATGCTGCCCAGGGGCAGCGCCCCAGAGGGCGATTTCAACGACCAGGTTAGTAACCTTTGGTCGTCTATACCACGCCGAGCCGGTGCTCGTCAGCCGTGGGAATCAGCTTCATGGTTTGCGCGCAATGCAAGCTGGCCCTGGGAGCTGTCAGTGACTCGCCCCGCCTCCGTGGGCCCCGTGCCAGTGTTGCACGAGTCAAGCCTGATGCTTAAGCGGAAAGCTTCCGCTAGCACTCAGCCGCTAGTAGCGGAAGACACAGCCTTCGCACTTAAGGTGTGCTGCCGTCGTACAGCGTACGAAGGCGACCGCCGCGACAGCGCGGTTTTCAAACTGACGGCTTTGGTAAAAGCCTGGCCAGAGGCCTTCGAGATCGTCTCACAGTGTGCTGACGAAGCCGGTTGCGTCGACCTGGACGAGCTCGACTTCAGCATAGAGGCAGCGCTCAGCTACAAAGCCACAAACACAGTGGTTCGTCGTCTCAACTCCCTCAGCAATTTTGTCCAGTGGGCAAACTGCCAAGACCCAGTGGTGGTGCCCTTCCCAGTGTCAGAGCGCGCCACCTGGCGATACATCCAGTGGATGATGAGGAATGGGAAAGGGGCTAGCAGCCCCTCCAGCCTGATTCAGAGTCTGAACTGGTGCTCGGGAGTTTTCGGTCTTTCCTTCGAGTCGGAGGTGACCAGCTCCCGCATCGTGGGCCTTTGTAAGAGCACGGAAGCCAGCGCGCCTCCGCCGAGACGGGCCCCCGCCCTCAAAGCCTCGGAGGTGGCTACTCTTGAGCGCATCGCGCTGTCTGGCTCTGTGTACGACAGTGTCGTGTCTGGGGGCTTGTTGTTCATGCTCTTCGCATGCGCCCGTGCCAGTGACGCGGCCCGAGTTGCCTCCTTTTCGGTTGAGCTTCCGGAGGACCCCTGCGCCACAGTGTGGATGCAGGCGAATGTTCACAAGGCGAAAACCGCCGTAGGGGCTAGAAGCCGCCTGCTGCTCCCGCTGGTAGCCCCGGTGGTTTTCTTCGAAGAGTCTTGGGTGAGTCAGTGGCTCGCAAATCGAGAAAAGTTGGGCCTCAGCTCCAGTGGAGACATTCCGCTCGGGTCAGTGATCCCTGCCTTCACATCGGATGGTGATCTAGCGGATCGCCCGATGAACTCTCAAGAGATTACCTCCTGGCTGCGCAGCGCGCTGTCCAACGCCGGCTGCGAAGACGCAGAGCGCCTTAGCAGTCACAGTCTCAAAGCGACCTGCCTCACGTGGGCCTCGCAAGCTGGCGTCAACCTGGATCTGCGCAGGCTCCTCGCCCACCATGTGCACGACAGTGCTCGGAGCACCGAGACGTACAGCCGTAACGTGCTCATCCCCGCAGCGCGGGCTCTGGAGGAAGTTCTCATTGCCATCAGAGATGGCGACTTCCTTCCCGACCAGCCGCTCGGGAAACAATTCGCGCTGCCAAGCAGCCAGCTCAACCTGAGGCGAGAGAACCTTAGCAAGGTTTCTCACCGGAAAACCTCCTCTGGCTCGGCACCCCCAGTGGGGGTGGAAGCCCTGAAGGTTTCGCAGCAGCAGGAGCTCAGCGACACAGAGGACAGTGCCAGTGACACTGACAGAGAAGACGAGTTCGTCGCCGAGCCAGAGGTCGAGGAGCACCCTCGCCTCAGAAGGGAGGTGCAGTGCACCCTCCCGGACTGGGCCGTCTCGTGGTGTCATCTTGCCAGTGGCAAGCTCCACGCGAGTCGCGGTGAGAATGCCAAGAGGCTTCTCTGTGGTCGCTGTTTGAATGAAAAGTATAAGAGTTGCGAAGTTCGCGACCTGGCCCCGGGCCGGCCACACTGCAAGACGTGCTGGAGCAGCAAGTCTTTCGATGCAGAGTGAAAAGAGAGCGAGTTCTTGCGCCTGTCTATCCTAGTAGGGTCCCGCAGTCGGCACAGTGTGTGTGTCTCTCTCTCTCTGTTTTCTTCTCTCGCCCTGCAGGACAATGGCAAACCTCGTCGACAGCGTCGCGGAATTCTCCAGCAGAGCTGGACAACTCCTAGGAGCCGCCGAGTCGGCGAAGCTCCTTGCGGCAGACATCCGCACCTTCGGCACGCTCGCTTACAGCGTCGCCGACCAACCCGATCGCATCAGCGATGCGAAGTTTGAAGAACTCATCAAGAAGGTCTTCGGGGCGGCAGAGCCGACCTTAGGCACCAAGGCCGCAGCGCGGCGCCTGGCCTTCGAAAGCCTCACCTTCAGTATCCAGGATCTGAAGATGAGGGTCGAGGGTGACAGCGTCACCCCAAAGAGCCTGCCCCTGCACGAGCGCGAGGAGCGCCGAGCCGCGCAAGTTGCGCGCCTCAAGGGCGTCGTCATCGAAGGTGACTACGACCCCGCGAACAGCCTCGTGGACAAGGCCGCGCTCATGCTGCAGGACGGCATCGTCCGTTACATCCCGCCGTCGCAGTGCGTCAGCCGGGATGCAGAGATCGCCTCAGTGAGGCGTGACAAGGACTTCCTCTCCCTAGAGTCTGGGGAGATCACGGTAAAGAAAAAGGAGCACAGCGTGCACGTGGAGATCGGCAATGAGCTAAAGCTCACGCAGGCGCTGACGCGCCGAGGTCTCGCGCTCGACAGAGTCGGCGTGTTGGATTTCACAATTCACGAGAGACTCGTGAGACAGTTTTTCTCCGTCCTGAACCGGCCAGCGCCGCCGGGGATGGAACGCGGCAACAGCTGGCACGTAGTACGGGCCGACAAAGAACTGTGGACGCTGCTCGCGCGAGAGTGTCGCAAAGGGTGCAAGCCGGACAAGGATGGTAAGAGGCCACTAGATTCTCTAGTAGAGAACATGTGGTCCGATCCGATTGTTACGCTTCACCTGCTCCCCTCGCCAGTGGCGGACAGGGGTCGCAAGGGCAAAGGCCGCAGCTCGGCGCGCAGCGAAGAAGACCGCAGTCGTAGCACGACCGGCAAAGGTAAGAAAGGCGGCAAGAAAGGCCGCGGTAAGGGCAAGGGCAAGCGCCATGAGAGCGCAGACCGCGCCAGGCCGCCGAGCATGCCCAAAGAGCTTCGCCACTTGAACAGTGTTTCCAAGTCCGGCAAGCGCCTCTGCTACGGCTTCAACCTGCAGTGCGGGTGCGACCTCGAGACCTCCGGCTCCCCCAAGCAGTGCGACAGGGGGTTGCACCAGTGCATGAGCTGCGGCAGCACCGACCACGGAGCCGCAGATTGCCCAAAGAACGCAGGGGCCGCCTGACTAGGCACCCTTGCACCGAGCGCGGCAGAGCCGCAACAGCCCTCAGAGACGGGGCCTGCAGCTCCTATCCCAGCAGCGCTGGGCTCTTCCGCCTTTGCTCCTCGCTCAGGGCAGAGCCCTGACCCTTCGGCCTCGGCACCGCCACTGCACCCGCCTGCAACAAGTAAGCCAGGACGTGCAACCGCTGCGCCGTCTCACGACGCCGCGCCCGCGGTTAACGCCGAGCCCCCAGTGCTCCTCCTGTCCGAACAGCACAGCGTGCTGGCAGACAACGCTCGGAGCGTTACTCTTCCCGAGCCGGCTTCGCAAGCGACCCCTCGGCCTCCGCTTTTTGTGGAAGTTTTCTGCGGCCTCGGTCGCCTTAGTAAGGCAGCCATCGAGAAAGGTTTCTCGAATATCGCCGTGGATCACAGGACCAAGGCCAGAGGCCTCAAGGTCCTTCAGCTCGACCTCTGCACCCAGTTGGGTCGCAACTTGCTGAGAGCAGTGCTCTCACACCAAGATTTGAGATGGGTCCACTGGGCCCCCCCGTGCGGCACCTTTAGCAGAGCTAGAGAGATTCCCAGGCCGGGAGCTCCGGGCCCCTTGCGCAGCGAAGCGCGCCCAGCGGGCCTTAAAGGCCTCAAAGGAGCCGACGCCGCGCGAGTTCGCAGCGCGAACAGCCTAGTCGCTTTTATGGCACAGTGTTGCCACTCCCTGTCTCAGCGCGGCGTTTGCTGGTCCATAGAAAATCCGGCTCGTAGCCTCCTGTGGAGGATGCCCTGCCTCAGAGAGGCCTTGCAGTCAGCTCACAGAGTAGAGTTTGACTCGTGCATGTTCGGCAGCATGCGCCGCAAACGTACCGCAATCCTCTCCAACCTGGATTGGTTCGCAGGTCTGAGCAGAGACTGCGACGGAGGCCACCAACACCTGCCGTGGGGCAGAGCCTCAGTTGATGGTTCCACAGTGTGGTCCACATCCCTGGAAAGCGCCTACACTACTCAGTTGAGTTCCGTCTGGGTTTCCCTCGCGGCCGACCAATGCGCAGCAGCACTCCGGGCAGCGCCTCTCAGTCGCAAGCGACTGCGTCGTCTGCGCTACGAGCCAGACTTCAGTGACAAAGTCACTCTCCAAGGCCCCGCAGGGCGGTGCTTTCGAGGCTGGAAGACTCCGCAGAAGATTCCACAGTCGTGGACTTGCTTCCCAAAGGGCTCAAGGCTCATCCAGTGGATTGAAGCCTCCCAGAAAGCCATCATCGCCATCCCGCTGCAGCCTCTACACTGGGTGCGCAGAGCGCACCTGATCGATCACCCGGCCAGGGACATCGAGGCAGTGCCTCTATCCCTGAAGCGAGCCATTGCCGCCGAAGTCCACGAGGACACTGTCCTGCTGGCCAAGCGCCGCACGGTGGCATCGATGCATATCTCTCGAACTTGCACAGAGTGCCAAGTCCGCGAGACCGAGGTACGTTCGTCGATTGACGCTCAGGTGAACAGCGTCACCAAGCCCAAGCAGACAGTAGCTTTAGCAAAGCTTCTGACCGAAATCGACTTTCCGGACAAGACTTTGGCCCAGCAGGTGCGAGAAGGCTTTCCCCTGCTTGGCTGGATACAACCCAGTGGGTTGTGGCCAGTGCAGATTCTGCCACCTTCTCTAGACGAGAAGTCACTACTGGAAAACGCCCAAAGCATCAGTATGCGAGGTGTTCGCAGCGCTCTGCGCCCCTCGCAAGACGGGATCTCGGACAGGGTCTGGGAAAGCACTATGGAGGAAGGCCAGCAGGGCTGGCTCTCTTTGGAAGACTTCTCGCCAGGGCAGCTGCACGAGACGATAGTATCGTCCCGCTTCGGCGTCGTTCAAAAGGGCAAAGTGCGCCCCATTGATAACTTCAAAAGCAGCTTCATTAACAGCTGCTGTGGGACCACAGAGAAGGTCCAAGTCGATAGCATCGACGAGCTTCTTGCAGTTTGCCTGGAGTGGCTTCGCCAAGGTGTTCCCGCAGAGCGGGCCCACCGCATTGTAGGCAGGACCTGGGACCTTAAGAGTGCCTACAAGCAGCTTGCAGTGCAGGCCGCACACAAGAAATTCGCGTGCATCGTCATGCTGGACCCACAGAGTGGGAAGGTCAAAATCGCCCACCTGCATAGCATGCCTTTCGGCGCCGTTGCCGCCGTGCACGCTTTCCTCCGCTGCAGCGAAGCGCTCAAAGCCATCGGCCGCGAAAAGCTTGCTTTAGTCATGACAAGCTTCTTTGACGACTTCACCGTCCTTACGCGCAGCGCGCATTCAAAGCTCGTCACGTTGGCAGTGTCCAACCTTTTTCACAAGCTGGGTTGGCAGGTGGCCACAGAGCCCAAAAAGAACGCAGACTTCAGCGAAGTCTTTGACGTGCTAGGCGTGCGAGTGGACTTGTCCAAGCAGCACCTCGGAGAAATCTCAGTGAGCAACAAGCCAACCCGCGCAGCAGAGCTGGGATTGGTCCTCAGCGAGGCCCTCGCCCGCGGAAGCATGTCCCCTTTGGAAGCGCAGAGCCTGCGCGGCAGGCTCATTTTCGCTGAGCAGCAAGCCTGGGGTCGTAACACTCGCATGGCAGTGATCTGCGTAGGCGACGTCCTTGGGGATGGACCAGAGCAAGTCCCCCTAACAGAGCAGCAATGCCAAGCCATGGCGTTCCTGCTGCAGAGAGTCGTGCACGGACCGCCCAGGACAGTGTCCATCCATGCACGCCGCAAAGTGCACCTTTACATCGACGGGGCCTGCGAGTGGGAGACCCCGAGACTCGTGCCCAAGTGTGGCCTCGGAGCAGTGCTCATCGGAGAAGGCATCGCCTTCACCTGGGGGCTGCAGATCAGCAGCCAAGTCACAGCCCAGTGGGCTGCCAGAGCTCAGAAGCAGCAGCTCGTCTACGAGTGCGAGCTGCTGCCCTACTTGCTCAGCCTGCAGATGTGGGCTAAGCACATAGCAGGCAGCGACCTGTTCGTCTGGATAGACAACGACGCAGCGCGTACCTCCCTGCACAAGGCCTTCACACGCAAGGTGGAAGGAGCTGCGATAGTTTCGCAGGCGGTGGACTTCGAAGAATCCCTGCAGTGCAGGGCCGCTTTCTTTCGAGTCCCCACAGACAGCAATATAGCTGATGGCCCCAGCAGAGACTGGTGGGAAGAGACACAACGGCTTGGCGCAGAGCGCCAATTTTTGCCTCCCAACGCAGTGTCGTTGGCTTTGTCACTCGGCGCGGACTAGATGGGGGGTGAGTAAGGCTTCGAGTGCCTTCAAGGGGGGTGAACCAGTCGTTCGCCTTACCACCGACCAGCGGTCGAGTTTTGGTTTGAAATGCCAGTGGCATCGTTTCGACATAGCCCGAAGATCGGGCCCGAACCGACCCCCCATGTCCGCTAGGAGAAAAAAGAGAGTGCTTTGCACAGGGTTCCTTTCTGCAGCGCAGTTAGGGTTTCCCAAACGCGCGCTAACGGAAGTTTCGTTGGAAAATAAGCATCCATCATGCGTGCGTGAATGGGTTTTATTTTCCGCCGAAAGTGTAGACAAAGTTTGTCGAAAAAGGAAAACAGTGTTTTCACTTGTGTGTGAGTGACACTAGACAAACTTTGCCGTGCAGCTTTCGGCTTGGAGTTGGATCTGTGATCCAAAAAGTTTTTGTCCCACCCACCACACCCTGTATAGTATGCGGGGTCCGGGACACCGCTTTGGCAGCAGAGCTGCCAGGAGCAGCGCTCCTATGCTCTCTCCCGCGGAGAGTTTTGAGCACAGAGTGCGCTTTTGTATATAGGCCGTAGGCCGTGCAAATGCAGAGTAGCACCTAGTAGCTGCAGTGACCCAGTAGGTCCTAGCATGTTTCACTTTATCTCCCCGTGGTACGGGTTGTCCCCTAGTAGGGGGGGTGAACCAGTCGTTCGCCTTACCACCGACCAGCGGTCGAGTTTTGGTTTGAAATGCCAGTGGCATCGTTTCGACATAGCCCGAAGATCGGGCCCGAACCGACCCCCCATGTCCGCTAGGAGAAAAAAGAGAGTGCTTTGCACAGGGTCCTTTCTGCAGCGCAGTTAGGGTTTCCCAAACGCGCGCTAACGGAAGTTTCGTTGGAAAATAAAACCGACAGGACCACACTCAAAGCCCGCTCCGAACGTTCATAGCAACAGCTATCGGGCGGAGTCAAATATCCATTCCAAGTTCCTCGAAGAAGCCAAACCAAAGGCGAACACTGAATGCCTGCCAGGACCGGATTCCCAATCCCGACAGAAACGACCCACCCAAAATGATCAAGCAGAATCTAGGCAATGAGTGCGAAACGAAGAAGCGCAACCTCGAATCGGCAAGAGCCGAAGGCCCGGATGAAGCCCTCCTGGAACCCTACTTGAAGCCTTTAATATGCCCTGCACGCACAACGAAGCCAAAGTTCTTACCTTCCAAGCAACTGCCCCGACCTGCTGGGAAACGCAGATGGCATACCAGACAAACACCTGTGAGTGTGCCGGGAGCAGCTCAGCCAAAGGCAATGCGCTTGCTAGCTGCATACGATGCAAACAACGGGGTCTGCAGACTGAAAATCGAGGCCCTGGATCACTTGCCCAAGACGAAAGAACCAAAGCTTCCGCAGGAACTGTGTCTGCCCGAAATGAACACCGCGAATACAACGAAGCCTCGCCGAAGACTGCAAGCCTCGAAAGTGATTCCACCAAGAAGCGTTTGCCGAAGAGAAGAAAGGACGTCGGACCCTGAAAACAATCCACAAGATTGCAGCCAGCATGAGACGACCAAAACCCCGAGTATCTAACACCGCGATCTTGCAATGTCAGAGCAGGTAAAACCCGAATCAAAAGTGCAATCCATACAGTAACGATCAGCAAATGAAATCGCAGTCAATGGAGTAGGTCCGTGAAGTCTCATGACGCAATGTCCTTGTTCAATAACGCGTCGGTCCAAAGGCAGTTTGTCAGAACTCATACCAATGTTCCTGATGACACGCAACGCGCCTCGCAATACGTGCGTGCAAGAATAAATGTAAGATCAGTCGGCATCGAACAGCCGCAATCGAACAATGACATGAGCAAAATGCTCCAAGGAATGCGCGCGAAAATTCATGAACACGAATGTCACTCCAATCATTACAATCTCGGTCCCTCGGCTGGAGATGGTGACGCATGTGCACAATCTGTGGCAGCGCTCCTGGTACATGCCCGTCTCTTAGTAGTTCTTGAACAATTTTCAAGCAGACGTTCAAAGCAGCATAATTCGTCAAAAGTCGTGACAACAGATCGCAACGCACGTGCTCAATGCAAGCTCGTCCTCTTTGCACAGGTAGTGTTGTCGCCACCACCGGGCCCAAATCGGCCGATACGTACAACGCAATGTATTAGGATGCACTCTATTACAATGAGTCGTGGAAGCAAGTCGCATATCGGGGGCAGAGGTAAGGAAACTAAGCAGGCATCTGCACGTTGCAATTATTCCGTGGCTTACTGGTCCTACAAGAGCTTCGGGACTAGCAGTACCGCTTGCTTTCAATCTCGCATCTTGCGAGTTCTGCCTCCTTCCAGAACGAAACCTGAAGCAAGGACACAAACTGAAGTCCTTACGTCCCTTCCCAAACGCTAGCTGGAAAGAAACCCACAGGGGCGGCTTCAGGATGGGGGTAAGAAGATTCCGAAACTGCCAGCACCACCTCCCGCATCGGCCGTCCCTGCCTCGACGAATCGAGCACTGGCCCAGGGCTCGTCGTGCCCAGGAAAGCCTTTCCAACACAGGTGAATCACGACGAGGAAACCGCGACAAGTGGTTCACAGCGATTTTGCGTCGCACAACGGCCTCCCTTGAAAATCGACGTGACAGTCCTGAGCCGCACATCCGAAACTGCGGTCGATCCAAGACAGCGAAGTAGCCGCAGCCTCGCACTTTGGCAAGACGGCGTCCATGCGGTGCTGCGGCCATGTCTCGTTCAGACAGGCATCTCCATGCGGATGGCACAGTATCTGGATCCGAGGGCTTAAGCTCGATAGATCGTCACGTGTCGTCCACTGAAATAACGCTGTTTGGCGAGACTCCGGAAGTCCACTGAAGGAGGTAACTACGGGCCTCCGCGACGACGGCCGCCACTTGCTGTTCCAAAAAAGGCAGGAGCCCTTCCAAGAGTTGTTGAGCACGCAGCACGGCATTTGGCGTGTGCTCTGTCTCAGTCGCGTTTCTCTTCGCTTGCAGTGGAACCGTCTCTTCGAAGAGCTGTGCCTGCCCCGCCTGACAAGCTTCCTCGGGCAGACTAGGCTGCCGCGGGTTGGACACCTCCGATGGCTCGGGAAGACATGGAGGCAAAGGCGGCAGCGGCAGTCTCGAGCCCGACTCGGCCACCGACTTCTCGTATTGTGCAACCAACGCCGCGTCTGTGCTGTTGTGCCCAGAACTCGAGGCACGACGCCGCTTGCAACTTTTCCGTCGATCGCCGCTGCAGTGCTCGCCCTCTTGTATCCAGCGCAGCAGTAAGTCCAAATAACCACAGCCTCGATGGACAGCGAGCCGTCCGGCGTGGATGCTCGCATGCCGCGCTTTCTTCCATCACCGGCGTTATCAGGGGCACGTGCTTCCAGCGGCGCAAAAAAGCTCTGGCTTCTTGTTAAACATCTTGCCAGGAACAGTAACACAGTTAGTGCAGTGCAGTTAATGTACAGGAACAGCCGTCACGCACACGCGACGTGCAAGGCTCGAGACCAGCGGACACAGTGACCCACAAGGAAAAGTGACCGCTTCAGTTTGAGAGTAGGAAGCTTAGTGAAGCCCGTTCTTTAACATGGTAGCGGAGCTGCCTCCAGGAACCTCCTTGGCAGCGATGATGCTACTCGTAGCCATAGGAACCATGATGCTCGGCGCCATGGCAGTTTGCCTCGTTGCCGGATGGAAGCAGATGCGCGCGAATGAGCAGATCACCAAGAAGACAGAGACAGTGCTCAACATGCCCACGCTCAGGATCGCAGTCCGTTCAGGAACAAAGTACCACCGCAGAGGTTGTGGACACCTTCGTAACCACAACGTGACAGCAGGAAACGCGCGAGACTTTGACGCTTGCAGCGATTGCTACCCCGACCGAGTGTTGGTGGAAGAGAGAGAGAAAAGGAACATGAAGTGCTACGGTTTGGCAGCATGTATGGTGCTGCTGGTTGGTTTCGCACTGGGAAGCCTCGCAACTTTGTGCGGGATGATCTTGGTCCCAGGAGCAGGAAGTATGGCGGTGAGACCGTGGCAGGCCCTTGGCAACAAAGTGGAGACCAAGGAAGAACTTGCCCTTGGAGACGCCTTATCCTCCAAGGAAGCGAGCCGTGGGAGAAAGGAACTACCGTACGTTGAGAGTGACGAGAGCGAGCTCATGGCAGTGTGGTCGAGCAGAAGGAAGCCCAATACGCACCCCAATACGCACCGGAACCGCTACAGGAACTATGACGTGTACGGCGAGTACTACCAGCAAGGCTACAACGAGTGCAGCGTGAACCCCGACGGCACCAACGTGAACACGATCAGGAACACGAACGCGTACACGATTAAGGACTATGTGGAGATAGGAAAAGTCATGGTACCGTACGCTTTGTTGTGCGCGAACCAAGTGATGAACGAGCTCTACAGCGTCGTTAGCGTGACCGGCGAGTACTACACGGAAGAGAACAGGAACGGCGACCAGAACACCGAGAACCAGGAGAGTGAGAGCCTTGAGTCAGGCTACGCCCCTAGGTACCTAGTAAAACAACAGCGAGAAGTACTGAGGAAAGTTGTACAGGAACATGTTCACAGTTTCGTAGAAAAGCTAGCAACCGTAGGAAAGAAGTTTCACGACGTCGTGCATGTGATAGTTCAGGAAGTCATTTCCAACAGAGTTGTATTTCAAGGAATTCGCATAGCAGTGTTCTTAGGAACCCCAATGGGACTGATTACTTGGATCACCCTGTCGTACTATTCTAGTTTGTTTTTCGCAAGAGCAAGCAACCGCTCGAAGCACCAAAGGAAGACAAGAGGAGAAAGGAGAGCACAAGCAGTGAGCAGGAAACAGTGCAAGTCACTACTTTTAGCAGCACTAGTGTACAGCAACCTTGAAGCAGCAAAAGGAATGGAGGATGCATTGAAGGCACTTGCCGAGATCAATGCACAGACCTTACAAGGAATACAAACACTAGCAGAGGAGATCAGGAACTCAGCAGCTTCAGGAAGTCAAAGAGAAGCAGGACTCACACAAGCATTCCAGGAAACCCTGACAGCAGTTCAGGAACAACAGAAGACAGCACAAACAGCGTTGGCAGACGCTCACACGAACGCAGCAACGACACTTGAGGAGATAGGAGCATCTCTGGAGAAAGCAGTAAAGGAACAAAGAAAGCCTGGAGAAGTGGAGTTGCACAAGCTGATTAAAAGCCCCGAAGCATTTTCCCCAGGAACATGGCAAGAAGAGAAGAGTGGATGGACAGAGTTCAGGAACAGGATGCGGATCTGGCTTGGAGCAGTGGATTCCAACATGGTGAAGATCATGGACATCGCAGAAAGGAACCTAAAAGATGATAAGCAAGTGAAGATGGCTGAGATGTCTGCAGAAGCAAAGGAAACAAGCCGACGCCTGTACAGTGTTCTTTGTTCGTACACTAAAGGAAGGCCGTACCGAGTTGTAAAGCATGTAGCTGAGGAAAACGGTATGGAAGCTTACCGTATGCTACTCAAGGAATATCAACCAACGAATCGTGCGAGATCGTTGGAGTTGTTTCACAACATTCTCAACTACAAATTTGCTCACAACAAAGGAATTGCTGAGAATATCCTCGAATATGAGGAACACATCGAGAAGTACGAGAAGGCAACTGGAGAAAAGGTACAGGAGAATTTGAAAGTATCTACTCTTATTCAAGGTATGAAACCTGACGTGAAAAGGCACTTGTTGCTCAACATGGATGAGAAGACACAGTACAATACTCTTCGTCAGTACCTTGTGAACTATGAGTCAACCGAGCGTTGGACTAACTCTTTAGCAGCCCAGCAAGGAACACCTCACCGAACCACAACCGACTTGATCGACAAAGGTGATGACCATGGTGGTCTTGCAGCAATGGATATCAACCAAGCATGGTACAAAGGAAAGAAAGGCTATGGCAAAGGTTATGTTCACCATAAAGGCAAAGGTAAAGGAAAAGGCAAGAAAGGTGGAAAGGACTTCGGAAAAGGTTTCGGCTTTGACAGCAAAGGCAAAGGTAAAGGTAAAGGTTTCGGAGGTTTTGGCAAAGGCAGAGGTCGAGGCAACTGGAAAGGCCGAGGTAGAGGTTTCAGAGGTTACAAAGGAAAAGGCAAAGGTCGAGGAAGAGGTTTCTTCAGACACAAAGGAAAAGGTAAAGGAAAAGCCCAAGCAGCTACAGGAGTGTGTCACTACTGCCATAAGTATGGACATTTCGAAGCACAGTGTAGGCAGAAGATGCGTGACATGGGTTATCAGGCAAGGAACGTTGACCTTGAAAACCAGAGCGAGCAAGCGAGCACTACAGGTACTTCGACTCAGGCCCCTTCGTCAGCCAACAAGACCTCAACAAGCCAAAGCCAAGCAAGCCAAGGAACCCAAAGACCAGTGATTAGGATGGTCTCCATGTACCACATGGGAGACGAGCCCACAAGCTTTCCGGAGGAATTCGAGATGAGTGAGAACTCTGATGAGATAGAGATTGAGTACTTCGGAAGAGTTTTGCGGGTTGTTGGTGAAGAAGTTCAGGAAGAGAGAAGTGAGACAGAAGAGTTTTGGATTGGTGATGAAGATGATGAGTTTCAGGACTGTGATGAGGTTAGTGATGATGCATGGTTGCAATGGCACTTAGAAGGAACTCCGATAGGAACTCAGGACCGTGGATACTACTTTGAGTGTCCCAATGGATGTCATGAAACACCGTGGCACCCAGACATGCAGGAATGTGAGAACGGATGTCACCATCCTCCTAGAAGGAACAGAGTAGAGAGAACAGCACCCTCAAGGACCATTACCAGGTTTGCGCGTGCAGCGAGGAACGCGAGAACTCGAGAGATCGAGGTTGTGCTGGATTCAGGAGCCGACATTTCGTTGGCACCAATGTGGATGAAGAAGTACGGAAGGAAAGCACCCAACACTACCAAGGTAGTTTTGCGAGATGCGCAAGGATCCCGAATTAAGGTTTCAGACCAAAGGATTATTGAAGTTGAGTTTCGGGATATTCAAGGAAACATTGTGAAGGTTGAAGAAGTGTTCTTGATTTCATCGGTTGTGCACCCTCTTTTGGCAGTAGGTAAACTGTTGAAGAAAGGCTGGGAGTTCAGAGATGGAACAGCAACAGGCACTTTCCTAACAGAAGGAACAACCAAGATCGCAGTGAACTACAACAACAACTCACTTACAACAAAAGCCTTTGTGAGAGCAGTCAACTGGGAAGCAGAAGCAAAGCCTATCCCTATGTACTTGTGCGAGAACTTGAAGGAACTCATTGAAGAACAGCGTGTTGGTTGGACCAACTGGCGAGACCCTTACCAAGTCCACTTCAGCCTAGGAACCTCAGAACACGTTGATACTTACTTGATGTTTCCACCAGGAAAGTTCGCATATCGAGCAGTGCTTATTGAGGATGATAATCAGTGGTATTTGTTGCATCACAGCATCATGTTTGAGGAACTTGAAGAACCGTTTGGAACAATCTTCGATGGTAGCAAGGAGTATCGCACACTTACGCTAGTATCGCTCAAGGAATTTCCGCTGAACCTCATAGGCACCCCCAAGGAAGATGAAGATCGAAAGATGTTTGAAGAGTACACTGAGGATGCATGGTCAATCAGCATGGATGGCACCACACTCACGAGGTACCATAACTCGTTGAGGAAGACTTTGTTCAATCCTCGAGATACCAATGACATTCCAGTGGACATAGGAAACCTCAGACCAGACAGGTACACGTATGGAGAAGAACCGATCAACAAGGATTTCTTTGAGGATGACAAGTTCTGGACTTTGGATGAGCCTCACAGAGACCCAGAACCACTAGGAGGTTTATCCTGGACAGGACGCAGTGTATTCGAACTCATCGAACCAGTGAACCCCAAGGCCAGAAGACCAAAACAGAAGGTTCACCAACTGGACACGATTCCAGAACAGGAAGAAGAACAGGAAGAGACCTCAGAGGCCCAAGCACCAGCGCACAGGCACGAACTTGCAGGAGAACTGTCGTTTACATTCAATGGTCATGAGTACAACCAGCAGAACAGCCTCAAGGCCCTGAGAGAACTGTGCAAGGAACTAGGAGTTTCAAAAGCTGGATCTAAGCAAGAGATCCTCAGAAGGCTCAGTAGATCCATCATGGAAGCAGAAAGGCACATGGAACTTGTTTCAGGCCAGAAGAAGTACAAGGAGTTTCTAGAAGCTGAACCTCTGAAGGTACCCAAACAGCCAAAGCCGGAGGAAGTTGCAGTGCATAATCTCACACACTTACCTTATGCATCTTGGTGTCCGACGTGTGTAGCATGCAAAGGAAAAGAGTCTCCACACCTTCGTGAGAACCCAGAGAAGGAAAGATCTTCGAGACCAACTTTCTGTATGGATTTCTGTTTTACAGGAACAAGTCATGATGAGGCACCAGCGGCAGTATGTCTTGTGTGTGTTGATTCTTGGAGTAGGAACATGGTCTGTATCCCGACAGCATCTAAAGGAAAAGATCTTGTAGAGCACCTTTGCGAAGGAGTGACCTACTTGAGTACTCAACTTGGATACGGAACTATCAACTTGAAGGCAGACAACGAAGGAACAATGATGAAGCTGAAGCAAGTCATCCAGAAGCAGAGAGCAGCTTTAGGTCTAGGAACAGTCTTGCAGGACGCAGTCAGTGGCCAGAAGGAAACCAACGGCATGGCAGAGAGAGCAATCCAAACCATTAGGAGACAAGGAACAACCTTGATTAGGCACCTTGAACACAGAACAGGAACATATATTGCTCATACACATCCAATCTTCAGTTGGGCTTTCAGGCACTCGGCATGGACCTTGAACAGGTACCATCGCCATTCCTCCACAGGAATGACTCCGTATGAGTTCATGGCAGGAAGGCCTTACGAGGGCCAGCTCGCCGAATTTGGCGAATCACTTTTGGTTTTGACCAATCGTTCAGGAACTCGTGGCAATAGGAAAGGTGACCCTATTTGGTTGAGAGGAGTGTTTTTAGGAAAAACAGACAACAACCTTTTCATTACGTGGCACATGGACGGCATCAAGACGAGCCGTAGCGCAAAACGTTGTGTGGAACACTTCGACGTGAAAGGAATCAGCAGTGTAGGAATTCATACTTGGGAAGTGAAGCACACTACACTGGCAACAAGGAACATTCCCAGGAAGAACATTCCAGGACCAATTGCAGAGGCGCCACCTGTCGTGGATGGAACAACTCAGGAACAGTCGGTTGAGGACTCGGCACCTTCAGCACCTTCAGGACCGATCGCAGGACCGATTGTCATCCAAGGCGGGGACTCTGCAGGGAAGTCAGGACCTACTAGGACAACCTACCTAGAGAGCAAAGCGAAGCAGGCACAGAGCAAGAGAAAGGCAGAAGAAGAACTTGAGCAGGAATACGACGACCAAAACAAACACGACGAAGCAGCTTCAGACCCAACGTCTTCTAGTAGCAGCAGTAAGGAAATGGACGCAGCCTCAGAAGAAGAACTCATTCCAGACAGTGCAATGGCAAGTGAACTTCTTTCAGCTAGAGGACCAGCACCTCTTAGGAAAATGGAGTTTGATGATGTAGGAACAGGTTCCAAGATCCCAAAGATTGATTCTCCCAAGAAGAAGTACCCTCCGTTCAACGTAGGAAGAGTATTTGAGCACAATGATGAAGAATTACCTGAAGCAGAACCAGGTACAGAGGACATTTTCTGGGAAGATTCGTATTCGGACATTGGCGATTCCGACGAGGAACAAGACATCTTCAAGAGCGAAGATTCTGGACCTCCAGAAGTTGCAGAAGCCCAGTTGCAGGAACTGGATCGTGAGGCAATGCTCACAGAGATCAACAGACTCACCGAGATGAAGGCATTGGCAAGGAAACCCTTGCAAGAACTCGAGAGAGAAGAGGAGAGAGAGACAGAAGAAGAAGAGAGCAACCAAGGAACAAAGTGGTTGACGACGAAATTCGTCTTCGATTGGCGATTCAGGAACGGCCGATGGACAAGGAGAGCTAGGCTAGTCGCGAGAGAGTTCAAAGCAGCAGAAGTAAGGAATGACACATTCAGCCCAGCAACAAGCGCATCGTTGGTGAGACTTATCCCTATTTTGGGACTACAACAGGAACACGCCTTGTACTCCATTGATGTCAAGGACGCATTCTTGCAGGTACCACAAAGGACCCGATGTGCATGTCAATTCCCAAAGGAATATGTGGATCTGTTTGGCGACCAGGACCCTAGTTGTAGGAACGAAGGTTTGTTACTGCTAAGAGTACTTCCAGGACAGCGAGATGCAGCACTACTATGGAGTGATCATTTTGCAGGAACCCTCAAAGAGCAGAACTTTGATAGGAGCAAAGCATGCCCTACTTTGTTTCGTGACGACAGGAACAGCATACTTGTTGTGCATGTAGATGACATTCAGGCAGCAGGGAAAACAAGGCACCTAGAGCCCAAGCTAGGAAAGCTAGGAGAAACCTACGAGCTAAAGGTTGAAGGCCCCTTCTTGACAGAGCAGGAACTTGAAGTAGGAGAGTCACACCAGACAATCCGATTCCTTAAAAGGAAATTCAGCTACCACAATCACGAGCTCCACATCACGAGTGACCCGAAGTATCTTGTGAAGCTTAAGGAAGAACTGAAGCTTACCAGCAAAGCCTCAAAGCCAACTCCGTGCACCCAAGAGTCGCAGGAACAGGACAACACTCAGACCTTGAACCAGGAACAAGCAGCATCGTTCAGGAAGAGCGTTGGCATACTCTTGTATGTCAGTCAGGACCGCCCTGACGTGCAGTTTGCCGTGAGAGGTTTAGCCTCCAAGATGTCGGAACCAACACATGGTTCTTGGAAGCACTTAGTCCACCTAGTGCAGTACATGTCGAGAACTGAAGGATACCATCTAGTGTACAGGAAGACACCCAGAGGACTCAGTAATCTCAATGAATCCATTAGGAATGGTAACTACGACTTTACAGGAACAAGGCCCAAGGAACACCACCTTTTGGAAGTCTTCAGTGATTCAGATTGGGCAGGAAAGAAGGACACAAGGCGCTCAACATCTTCAGGAATTGTTTGCTTAGACGGTCAGTGCATTTACTCTTTTTCTAGGAACCAGAAGTCGGTTAGCTTGAGCAGTGGTGAAGCAGAGTACTACGCAGGAGCGTCAGCAGCGTCAGATTCTATCTTGTTGAAGGAAGCAGTGGAATTCTTGACCAGGAAACAATGCAAGGTACACTTGTATATGGATTCTTCTGCAGCTAGAGGAATTATTACAAGGCAAGGTGTAGGTAGAGTCAAGCATTTGCAGATCAGGACCCTTTTTCTTCAAGACCTCCACAAAGAAGGAACAATTAGTGTTCACCCAGTAGGAACCAAGGAAAACACAGCTGATATAGGAACCAAGCCCCTTTCAGCGAAGCGTATCAGACTGTTGTTACACTGGCTAGGTTTTCAGACCAGCGAGAACGAACCAGTAGGTAGAGAAGAGCTCAAGGAACACAAGGCCCAAACACAAGCTAAAGCAGTTGTAAGGATGATCAAGAGCCCAGGAACTTTGTCTTTTGCAGCTTTGTTGTTTGCAGGAATTTCAGGTATTTCGGACAGTCTTCAGATTCAGAGTTTCAAGGAACAGTGTTTTGAGAGTTGTGTTCAAGAAGAAGAGTTTCAGGCAGACTTTCAGGAACATGTTTTCTGCTGTGCAAGTGCATGCGAGCAGGACGGCATATGCAGTGACACGAGTGCATGTGAGCTAGGAACGTTTGCAGGAACAGCGCATGGAACAACATGTAGTGAGATGCTTTCGCAGCTCAAGGAACTCTGCGGAACACTCGCGGAACGCTCAGGTATCCAGGAACTAGTACGCCCAGTAGCAGGTCAAGGCACCTTACCAGGAACCTCAGCAGCCATGGAAGCGAGCGCGAGTTCAAGCAAAAGCTCAGAAGAGATCGTCAAGGAACTTCAGACCTTGAAAGAAGCGGCAATCACGTTGAAGACCGCTACAGAAGAAAGGAACTTGATCGCGGAGTCGATCAGGAAGAACACAGAGGAAGCTGCGCGTTTGCGCAAAAGTCAGGAACACGTTGCAGGATGTGTGGAAAGTTTGACATCCCAAATCTACAGCGTGAAGCACCAGGTTCAGGAAATGGCCGAAGAGAACGAAAGAGACCGGAAGCAGGTCAAGGAACACATGAACTTCGTCCTAGGTACATGTGATGCCGTGAAGGAACAGCTGAACCAGATGATGCAGGACTTCTACGAGCAACAGCAAGAGGAACAAGAAGAAGAAGAAGACGAAGAGGAACAAAGGAAAAGAGAAGCCAAGGACCGAGAACTAGAAGGTGAACTACGTCGTGAAGGACACGGACAAGGAACAGCACCTTCGAGAGCTACGTCACCTACCTCCCAGGAACACAAAGGAGAAGACGATATAAGGAACTGGTCAGACAGGAGCTACTTCGAAGGACTCCAAGAACAGGAAGAAAGCCAGGACCACTTCGGCGAGAACGAGAACGAGGCCTACGTGGACAGCTACGTTGGAGGAGAAGATCCCGGGGAGTACCCCGAAGAAGCCAAAGCAGAAGAAGGAACAGCAGCAGCAGAGGAAGAAGAAAGCGAGGAAGCAAAGGAAGAAAGAAGGAAGAAGAAGATCGCGGAGATCAACGCCAAAAGCAAGCAAAGGCTAAAGGAGAAAGAAGAGGAAAAGAAGCAGTTTCCGTACCCCTACGACTACAGCAGCGAATGGAAGGAATACTCCGAGAACGGCGAGATCTACAAGCAGCACAGAGTCACAGGAGAAAAGATCCACATCGACAAGGACTACACGTACAAGCACGAGAAGGGAACAAAAGGAAAGAAGGAAGGAAAAGGAAAAGGAAAGCCAAAGGCAAGAGCAGAAAGCACAGGATTTCGACCTCGAGATGAAGATGATCGCAAATATTGGGATGAACAGGACAAGATCTCAAAGGAGCAGAAGGAAGCAAAAGCCAAAGCAGAAGAGGAGAAGAAGGCAAAGGAGGAGCAGATTGCCAAAGCAAGAAGGATTTTGGAAGAGGCAGCAGAAGAGCAGGAGAAGAGAGACAAGGAAGCAGCAAGACAGGAAGCAGCCGCAGCCGCCGAGAGAAGGCGAGAGGTAGAAGCAGCAGCCAAAGCAAAAGCAGAGAGAGAAGCAAAGGAAAAGGAGGAGACCGAAGCAGCGGCAGCAAAAGAAGAAGAGGAAAAGGAAAGAAAGGAACAGGAGAAGAAAAGAAAGGAGAAGGAAGCCAGGAAGAAGAGAGAGGAAGATCAAAAGGCATCGTCAGCGTACATTGCCAAGAAGGAAGCAGAGAAGAAGGCAGCAGCATCAACAGCAACAGGATCAGGAGAAGCAGACAGGATCCAGAAGCTTGAAGAAATGATGAAGGAGATGATGAAGGAACGCAAAGAGGATAAAGAAAGAATTGCAAGCCTTACACAGGAGCTTGAGAGCAGAGGATCAGCAGCCGGGTCGCAAGCACCCACGGAACCAGACACAACACCAGCAAAGGAAGAGGAGAAGCCAGAAGCACAAGGAACAGGAAAGGAGCCACCGAGTGTCACACAGCAGCAGCAAAGGAAAGGAGGAAAGGACGACCCAGAACTTTCCGCCAAAGGACCAGTGAACGAAGAATCGTTCATGAAAGGAAAAGGAAAAGGAGAGCTTGAAGGAAACTGGTTTGCAGTCTACGGTTTCCAGAACAAGAACTACCAGTGGAAGTGGAACGAAGCCAAGACGCAGTGGTACTGGTATTCCGGATCAAAGGAAACAGGTTGGAAAGCAGGATCAAGAGACAAGCAAGGAAAAGAGAAGTGCATAGCACAAGCAAGGCAGCGTGCAGAGTGGCTAGAGCAAGAACTCAAGGAACAGAAAGAAGTCAGCAACGAAGAAGAAGGAGTAAAAGTCTACAAGGTCGACGACGGCGAAGTGACCTTCCAGTGAAGCAAAGGAACAGCGAGCAGTACTGAGGCCAGAGAGCCGAGGAAAGAAGCAGCAGGACACAGGAACCGTGGCACAGCCCTTTTGTTTCTGTGGTGATCTAAGTATAGTAAAGGAACGTCTTTTGTACAGTCGAGCAACCTTGGAGAGGATTGCGAGTGAACATAGGAACATATGTTTGCGATGAGGCAGAGTGTTTGTTTTGCAAGTGAAAAGGAACTGCAGTGTGTTTACTGTTGACAGGAAAAGTCGGAGTCACCTCAGTCGAGGAACTTTCGCTAACTCCGAAGGCGGGGTGTTAAACATCTTGCCAGGAACAGTAACACAGTTAGTGCAGTGCAGTTAATGTACAGGAACAGCCGTCACGCACACGCGACGTGCAAGGCTCGAGACCAGCGGACACAGTGACCCACAAGGAAAAGTGACCGCTTCAGTTTGAGAGTAGGAAGCTTAGTGAAGCCCGTTCTTTAACACTTCTCGCAAAAGCTTGTCCGCGCGACATATCTCGGCGAACAGCACATCCAAGCTCAGTCGCTCGTGATGCTCGACGAGACAGTTCAACACTTCTCGAACTTCCCCCAGAAAGTTGCGCTCATAAACTCCTCCCGGCTCCTGAGAGGCCGTGATAGGCTTGCTTTCATGATTCGATGCCAGGCTGCCCTTGAGCTTGTTGTGAAAGAAGCAAGCCCTGTAAACGAGATCGGTAAGCTCTTCGTTTGACTGGACAAGAGACTGTTGCAGCAGAGCAGACAAGGTTCTCTGCAGCAGCTCGACGTTTTGCAATGGCCGGCCTCCTTCGCAAGGAAGCAGCAATGCCCGATCTCCGCCACCCAGAGAAGTCGTCTCGGCAGCCTCCATCGCTGGGAGTTCCACGGCCCAGCAGCACCCCGAGCTTTCGCAAGACAGCATCCACTCGGCGATGCCGCGGAGACCAGCAAAAGGGAAATGCAAATCGAGCCCAGGCTAGGTAACGAAAACAGCAGAACTGGAAGCAACCTCGGAGCGGAGAACATCGGCAAGCCAACCGACTTCAATGCCACCCCCCCTTCAGAGCGATTCTCTTGCTGAGGACAAGACCGATAGACCTCGCGGTGCGAGTCGAGACAGCCTAAGCAGCAACAGCAGCCATGCCAAGCCCTGCAAACCACGATCTGAATCTGGACCCGGACCCCGATGAGAGCAAAGTTCGGCAAGTGCGTTGTGGCATTTGAAGTGAATGAAATCATTTTGTTTTGGCAGAAGCGCAAGCACCACCGCAAAAGATCAGCGCCTCGGGAATGAATGGCCCCAGCCCCGCACTTTCGCAAGACAGCGTCCATGCGATGCCGCGGCCATCCTACGCGAAGCTCAGCGAGCGTTCCTCCACGGCCGCCACATCCAAGTACTGCCTCGTCCAAGCCGCTGTCTAAGCCACGTGGTGGCCGAAGCCCCGCACTTTCGCAAGACAGCGTCCATGCGGTTCCGCGGCCAGCCTACATCTGCGAGGCAGCGGCAACACTTTCCTGCGCAAACGTTGCTCTATGCAAACGCACGTAGGCACTCAGATAGCGCATGTGCGTAAATGCAAGGGACGTCGCTTGTGCAGCCACGGCTTGGATTTCCTCGTCCGACATCCAAAAACCCCACCACTCCAAGCAATGGCTCCAATGCTCCGTCTTCTTGTCATGCGAGATGTTATCGTAAGAGCACGCTCTGACCCTCAGGAAAGCAACAAGGCCCCTGGCCACATTGTGCAGCTCGGCCGGCACAAAGCCAAAGTCCTGCTCCTCTGCAGCAGCTGTCGGCTGTACAAAGCACTTCTCCTCGATGAAGTCGTTCAGCTGGATAACCATGCTATGCTGGGCAAACTTGAACATGCCTCGATCGGTTTTCCTGGATTGCTTTCGCGGCTTCGTTCTCGCCGGCCGCTCCCTGCATCCGGCCGGTCGCTGCCCTCGCTCGTTGCAGCGCTCCAGCGGCAGAAGTTGGTGCAGGTTCTGCAGCAATGCCTTCCGCGGATCAAACCAATGCAGAAGACACACGAGCGAGGAAAACAAAACGAACAAAGTAATGTACAGCTTCGAACACTTTCATACGCAGCAAAGCGACCGTCAATGGCTTGTGCCGGTAGCTGGGAATGTCTCGCATCCTCTTGTTCGGTTGCTGGTCGCCATAAGTGCTCCCTTCGGCTTCGCGCTCTTCTCGCGTGAGGGGCTTTTTGTCCAGTTTAGTCGTCTTTCGATTGACCCGTTCATGTGTGTCTAGATCATGGATAGGCTTGTTGTAAAAGCCCCTCTGGTCAGCGACGACGGTCACGTCCTTCATCGCCTTCTCCAGGGTTTCCAACGTCAACTTAGGTGCCTCTGCACGCTTTTGAGTCTTGCCAACCACAATCTCGTGCCAGTCCTGCAAAGACTTGGGCCAGCTGTCCCGATTCATTTGATCCCAGTAGACCCGCGCGAGGGAAGCGTTGACATGCATGCACTGACGCACTCTGTGACGCTCCGCATATTTGTCGGTGGGCGTCCATGCGGTACTGCAGACAAGCTCAACCCGAAGAAGCCCGGGCTCGCGCTCGCCCTCAATCATGTGAGAGACATCCCGTGGTGTCGCCGCCAAAACGTGCGCTTGCACGTGTTGAACCGATTCAATCACCTCGACGTCCTTCTCCTTCACGGTGCACAAGAGCTCTATCGCAGTATCGCCTTCTTCCTTGGGCAGCACCTGGAACACCACCAGTGCACTGCGACCAAGCAACCCCTCGCACACGGTGGGTCCCCATTCGCTTAAATCTCGCGATGCATCCATGCGTTGCCTGAGCTCAGCGGCCAGCAAGACACCGCACCTTTGAGTTGCCAAGGTCCGGACATCTTGGCACACTCCGACTCTTCAGTAGGCGGTTCATTCCTGACCGTCGGATTTGTTAGCCGTCGACGAGACAGCGCCAGTGCCACGACCCGAGGCCCGCCTCGTGACTCGAGAACCGGACTTCTCGGCAGGCTCCGACTCTTCCCGCGGCGACTCTTTCCACGGCTCGTTCCTGGCCTTCACGCACCTTGGGTCGCGGGCAGGAGCCCCGTTGCACACCCGTGAAAAGCAAGCACGAGGACGCATGCAGGGTCCTCTGCACAGTTGCTGGCAGGAGCCAACCACTGGCCGCCATCGTCGTGGCCTGAGGTCCGGACTTCTTGGCAGGCTCCGACTCTTCCCGCGGCGACTCTTTCCACGGCTCGTTCCTGGCCTTCACGCACCTTGGGTCGCGGGCGGGAACGCCGTTGCACACACGTGAAAAGCAAGCACGAGGATGCATGCAGGGTCGTCTGCACAGTTGCTGGCGGGAGCCAACCACCGGCCGCCATCGTCGTGACCTGAGGTCCGGACTTCTCGGCAGGCTCCGACTCCTTCGACGGCTCGTTCCTGGCCGTCGGATTTCTTTCGTTGCACACACATGAAAAGCAAGCACGAGGATCCGTGCAGGGTCCTCTGCTGGGTTGCTGGCAGGACCCAAAGACTGGCCGCCATCGTCTCGACTTGAGGTCCGGACTTCTTGGCAGGCTCCGACTCCTTCCACGGCTCGTTCCTGGCCGTCAGATTTCTTTTGCTTGGCCTAAGCTCGGAATCCAACAAGGAGACGCCGACCGCCACCGTCGTGACTTGAGGCCCGGACTTCTTCGCAGGCTCGGACTCCCCCGTCGGCTGGCTCCTGGCCGTGAGGTCTTGTGCACTAGCTCCTGTTTCCAGCCACAATCCCCAGAACACCTGTCGGCAAACGAAGATGCGGGAGACGTCGAAATCCTCGCGATCAGGACATACGATCAACCGCAAAGCAACGAGCACGAGCAGCCAGCTCTTTCTGCCGAGAAGCCTGAACATGTGCTCTGCAAATGCACGCATTATCTTTTCGTCGATCCTGCAAACTGCGAGTGCAACACACAGTGACACACACACACACACACGCAGACACATTTATGAGTTTCATGTCCAGAGAGAACCTGTCCTCGCCCAATACAGTTGTCGACCCCAAAACAATTCAGCAGCTTGGCCCAAGTACCGGGGACACATGTTCTTGAAAAGCGGCACCAGCCATTCCCGCCACGTTTCATGAGTGCCTCCCGCTCCCAGCAAGTCGACTGTTGCCTTGCAAAAGCGCTGCATGATCCTGTACAGCAGCTGGCCATCTTCGCGGGTCGTTTCTTCACCTCTGTCGTCTATGGCCGCGAGGTCCAAGAACTGCAACCGCTCGTAGTTTCCCTCGTCCATGCCGTAGTTGTCAGGTTTGGCATCCCAGAGGATCCACCCGTTCTCGAAGAATGTGCCGAACATGACGAGCGCGGATGTCCACAGTTTCAGGTGCTCCTCAAGCAACCGATCCGTCATGGGCAGCTGCCAAAGCTGCAACAGTGCCGTCTCCATAGAAAGCCCAACGCGATCGCAGACCATGACGGCGCCTGCGACCTTCGAGTCCCTGGCCCTGGGATCGTCTTGACTCCCTGCCATAGACCAGTCACAGTCGCCCCACAGGTGCACGCCTCCGTAGTAATGGGGCATGCACGGTCGTACTTTGCCACTCCTCTCGTACGCAGCCGTGTACATTTTCAGCTGCGCAGCGGATCGTTTTTCCCCATCCAGTCATTTCTGTTCATGCCCGCATTGGGCACGATCTTCACCGC
The DNA here is from genome assembly GCA_905221615.1 of Symbiodinium sp. CCMP2592. Classification (NCBI taxonomy): domain Eukaryota; class Dinophyceae; order Suessiales; family Symbiodiniaceae; genus Symbiodinium; species Symbiodinium sp. CCMP2592. The sequence goes on from CAJNDT010001003.1 coordinate 69,376, forward strand.
CAACTTCCAGGTCTCCAAGCCGTAGACCACCTTGTAAGCTCCGGTACCCAGACGGTAGAGCATTTCGTCGATGAAGATGGCATCGCCGCCGGGCACGCGGAACTCGAGCTTGGCTCTGCCTGTCCGCCATTTGATCATTCCGCTTTTCCTGCCGTACCTGTCCAGTTCTGCTTGCAGCTCTGCTTTGAACAAATAGGCATTCGAGGGCAAGGAGCGGGCCGCCATAGCCCAGCGGCACACCGAGCTTTCGCAAGACAGCGTCAACCCGGCGGCACCGCGAAGACTAGCGCCACCACAGAAATCGAGCCCGAGCTACGCAGCAGCCCAGCGGCACACCCAGCTTTTGCAAGACAGCGTCCACTGGGGGTCACCGCGAAGGCCAGCGCGACCACAGGAATCGAGCCCGAGCTACGCGGCACGCACAAAAAAGCATGCAAAGGACCGCATGCAGCGAAATTGAAAGCGCATCGAATGCAACCCTCATCAAAGCGATCGTCTTACTGAGGACAAGACCGGTAGTTCTCGTGCTGCGAATCGAAGCAGCCTAAGCACTAGCAGCAATGACAAGTGCAAGGTTTTGCTCGAAGGCGGCCCTCCAACTCACCATCTAAAGCTCGAACCGGCTCTGGCAGGATTTTGACAGGAGCGCCGCCAAGCCTGTCACAACTCACCGCCTGGGCCATGATGAGGTGACCGCAGCCCCGCGCTTTCGCAAGACAGCGTCCACGCGGTTCCGCGGCCGCCATCCCACGCCGCCTGGGCCATGATGAGGTGGCCGCAGCCTCGCACTTTCGCAAGACAGCGTCCATGCGGTTCCGCGGCCATGCTACATCTGCGTGTCGGCGGCGCTATTCCGGCCTCAGCCCGCACTTTTGCAAGACAGCGTCCGTGCAGTAGAAAAGGGCATCCTATATTTGCGCGGCAGCCAACTCTTTCTGCCGAGAAGCCTGAACATGTGCTCTGCAAGTGCACGCATGCACGCTTCGTCGATCCTGCAAATTATTGCGAGTGTAACACACGGACACATCCACACGCCACGTATGGTTCAGGGTTCAGACTTCCGGCTTATTAAGGATTTAATGTCCAGCAAACGCCTGTCCTCGACCAATACAGTTGTTCACCCCACAAAGGTACAGCTTCTTGACCGAAGTACCGTCGACACATGGTTTGGAAAAGCGGCTGCAGCCATGTCTGCCACGTTGGATGACTGCCTCCCCTTGTCAGCAAATCGACTGTTGCCCCGCAAAAGCGCTTCATGATCTTGTACAGCAGCTGGCCTTCAGCGTGATTGGGATCACAGCTTTTCTCCTGGATGGTCGCGACCCTCAAGAACCGCATCCGCTCGTAGCCTGCCTCGTCCACGCCGTAGTTTTCAGGTTGCGCATCCCAGAGCACCCACCCGTTCTCGAAGAATGTACCGATCATGGCTAGCGCGGATGTCCACAGTCGCAGGTGCTGCTCGCGCAACTGGTCCGTCATGGGCTGTTGCCAAAGCTGCAGCAGTGCCGTCGCCATAGAGAACTCCGCGCGATCGCAGACCATGACGGCGGCTGCGACCGTCGACTCCTCGTCGACCTCAGAGGATGCCAGAGTGAAGTCCCTGTCGCCCCACAGATACAGGCCTCCGTAATACCGGAGCAAGTACGGACGCACTGCGGCATTTTGGAACGCCTTCACGTACTGCTTCAGCTCCCGCAGCGGATCGTTTGTCGTCATCCAGCCACTTTTGTTCATGCCCGCACGGGGCACGATCTTCACCGCCAACCTCCAGTTCTCCAAGCTGAAAGCCACGTTGAGAGTCCCGCAACCAAGACGGTCGATCCTTTCCTCGATGGCGATGGTATCAGGGCTCCCAGGCACCCGGAAGGCAAGCTTGGCTGTGCCCGTCTGCCATCTGATCAAAGGCTTTCTGCTGTTCCACCCTTCGGTAGCTCGCAGATCTGCTTCGAGCAAGTAGGCATTCGAGGGCAAGGACCTGGCCGCCATAGCCCAGCGGCACACCGAGCTTTCGCAAGACAGCGTCCACCCGGCGTCACCGCAAAGGCCAGCGCCACCACAGCAATCGAGCCCGAGCTACGCGGCACACACAAAAAGCATCCAAAATACTGCATGCAGCGAAACTGAAAGCGCATCGGATGCAACCCTCATCAGAGCGATCGTCTTGCTGAGGACAAGACCGGTAATTCTCGTCGTGCGAGTCGAAGCAGCCTAAGCAGCAGCAGCAGCAGCGACAATGACAAGTGCAAGGTTTTGCTCGAAAGCCCTCCAAGCCACCATCTAAAGCTCGAACAGCCTCCAGACCCCCAATCGAAAGTCAGGTTTCGCATAGCAAGTTACGGCATCGGAAGTGGCGGGATTTTGACAGAAGCGCCGCCAAGCCTGTCACAACTCACCGCCTGGGCCATGATGAGGTGGCCGCAGCCCCGCGCTTTCGCAAGACAGCGTCCACGCGGTTCCGCGGCCGCCATCCCACGCCGCCTCGGCCATAAGGTGGCCGCAGCCCCGCACTTTCGCAAGACAGCGTCCATGCGGTTCCGCGGCCATGCTACATCTGCGTGTCAGCGGCGCTCTTCCGGCCTCGGCCCGCCCTTTCGCAAGACGGCGCGGTGCTACTCTTCGCGGCGGCCGGCAGGTCTTCTTCTGGCCCCAAACCCGCGAAGACGTCTTCTGAATTGAACCCGACGCTCGAAACCGGACAAGCGCAGTGCCACGTCGAGGGGAAGATGCCCGAGTTCGTCACGAGCCTGGGGGCTAGCTCGCGCCCGCACCAAACACGTCACCCAGTTCAGGCTGCCTCTTTCAGCGGCTTGATGAAGCAGATGAAAGTTCTCCGTGTAAGGTCGCACTGTAGCACCGGCTCGCAGCAAAGAGATTACCGGACCGATCGAAGAATCTATGAAGCACCTTTCGATGGGACCGCGACCTTTGGCATCCTCCTGAGAAGCGTCCGCCGCATTTCGCAGCAGAAGCCGCACCATCGATCTCGAACCCATCGACGCGGCAATGAGCAAAGGAGAGTCCATGTCCCAGTCTCGGCGATTGACATCTGCTCTAGCAGAGATCAACGAGGTCGCCACTTCCACGTTGTCCACGCTGCAGGCGCAGCAGAGAGCCGTGCTTCCTTCCGTCTCCAACGTAGCTCCTGAGGCAAGAAGGCTCTCCACTATGGGGTGGCGCATGGTAGGAATCATCGAAGCGAGACAAAGCGGAGTATAACACCCTTGCTCCCTCAGACCGCGACGATGCGACAAGTCAACGTTCGGATCCACCCAGCTTGCAAGCAGCCGATCCACCTCGAACCAGTGGCCACGCTCTATGGCCCAGGCTAGCTCGTCCTCGCCGCCGGCTCGACATGGTCGCATTAGCATGAGAACATCCAAATCGTGGCCTGCCAGCAAACGCTCCGAATCCTGCCAAGAATCCAATAGGTCGAGCGGCCGAGTCTCATCCATGGAATGAAAGTTCAGGCGAGTCTCTACCACTCGAAGACGAGTAGCCATGATAGAATACAACGTATCCAAGACACTCTGCAAGGGAGCCTGCTCCCGCGGATCCACGACCAAGAGCTGCTCACCGCTCAGAGCGCGAAGTCGCAACATCTCCGAGCCTGCCGACACAGCCGACAGCACGAGCAAGAGACGGCTACGAGGGGCGAGCGACTTCTAAGATCACCCAAGACAACACGCGTCGATAGCTCGTTTTGTCTGGAACCTCGATAGGAAATCACAGCCTCGGCCATATGGTTGCCCGCAGCCTCGCACTTTCGCAAGACAGCGTCCATGCGGTACCACGGTCATCCTGCAGCCTACATCCGTGCGACAGTGACACAGCGGCCGAAGGTCAGCCTTCTGGCCACCTCCAACGAGATGAAGCTCGCAACGAATTATGAATTTCAGACACGCAGCCCGCCTCAAAACCAATCCTCCTCAACAAAAATGCCGAAGATCTCAACGTCCTTAGTCCCGAAGCCTTGGCGAGCCATGTGCTCCATGTACTCCTCGACCGTGCATTCGAAGATTACCAAAAACAACTCCCGCACCTGTGTACGTGCGCTTGGGATGCGCACATAGTGGTACTCCAGCAACCAGAGCAATTCCGCTGCGGTGTTGTCTTGAGTTTCTGCTTCGAACTGCGCCAGCAACGCCGTCACCGAGTCCTGCATGCGGCCACAGAAACGTCTGCGATACTCGCAGTACTCGGCGTACATTGCTGCCACATAACGGCGAACATCCCGGTCCGACGGGTACGGCCCCTGATTCTGGATCAAAGGACCACGGATCGGACACAGCAGCTGCGAGATCAGGGGCACTGACATGGCTCGCCTCCGAAAACTTCAGTAGGGACGGATTTTCAGCCTGCTGATACCCTTCGCACAGCCCTCCCACGTCGCGTTTTGAACTGCTCTTACAATCACCGAACCCGTACCAACGCTCACAGAAGCACCAAGGTCTTGACCACTGAAGAATCTCGCCGCCGACCTGGGCCGCCAGACCGATGCCCAGAACCAGCCATGAATCCAAACCAAGCCCCACACACTAAGAGACGGGTGAGACGGGTCTTATTCTACTTACACCTCGGCCTCCGGAATTTCGAACGCCTAGTTTTCTCCTTGGCCTCCTGGAGTCGCCTTGCATCTCCGAGCCTCTCCCGATTTTGGAGCAAGCCCAAGCGCAGACCTCAATCCCGCCAAACGCCTGCCTCGCCAAACCCTCTTAAATTAGGGTTTGGGGTTTAGGGTTTATATAGAACCCTATAGCACCCTTTAAGGAGGCAACTCCTTCCATTTGCCGCTATTTGATGTCTCGAACGTCAAACACTAACATGTCAGCCCTACATGCCACTAGGTGGAAGTTACGCGAGAACAGGCTGATAGAGCGCGGGGCGAAAGTTGGGATCGGCAGTGCAATGGAACCTAGTCGGAGGAGAGCTCATGAGATCGCCTCCTACCCAGGGTTCGCTAAAAATATTCCTACCGCCGCAAGACACTGGGTTGGGATCTGCGGCAGTGCAAGCCTGCTTCCATGCAGGATGAGAAGAATCGAGAAGGGACTCGAATGAGAGACACGAAGGCAAGCAAACACGATGGCAGCCTAGGGAAACCCCACTACACTTTCGAGGTTCCGCTTTCTCTCTTGGATTCCACTGTGGGTCAGGGATCTTAGGGACCGAAAAAAACAAAACCTCCCGTCATGACTCGGTGCGAGGCAAAGCAGCATGTCGACCTGGGTCGCAAATGTGGACTTCGAAATCAAGCCCAGTGGCATAACCCAATCCCGAAGGGCAGAACTAGTCGGGAGCAATAATTCCGGCAGCAGGTGCAATGAAGCAACGAAACAAGAAAGAGGAAGAACAGGGCTCGGCGATCCCCATTCCGGGTCGAAGTTCTCCGGATCCCACTCAGTGCTGTGGGCCGTAGAGTACCACGTGCCGCTGTTGGTGGAAAGGTTCAATCGATGTAGCCTGTAGAGGGCGTTCTCGACATGAGACTTTCGGGTGGGTGCATGGCCTTTCGCCAAGTACTCGTGTGGAGAACGTTCGCGTCGCACAGGACGGCCAAAACCAGCTCGACTGGAATCTCGTCTATCCGGTGCTCACGAACCAGACTTTGGAACTCAAAGTGCAGCGTCGTGGAGCGGCGCCCGACCGTTCTTTTCTCGGTGGTGCTTTGTTGGGTGGCCTTATTGACATCTGGCCGTGAAGCCGCAAGTGGGGCATCCGCGGATGCAAGGATTTAACGTTAAAGCCCTGAACACTGGTCCGAATTAGAGGCCTCATCGAACTTATAGGTAACCACCTACTGCTGCTTACAAGAGACACAGAGAGAGAGAGAAAGAGAGAGAGAGAGAGAGAGAGAGAGAGAGAGAGAGAGAGAGAGAGAGAGAGAGAGAGAGAGAGAGAGAGAGAGAGAGAGAGAGAGAGAGAGAGAGAGAGAGAGAGAGAGCGAGAGGAGAGAGAGAGAGAGAGAGAGAGAGAGAGAGAGAGAGAGAGAAATTCTTGCGGAACCTTGCTTGCTGCGTCTGCTGCGATTCTGGTTGAAGGCCCAATAGATTCGCTTAGGGAAAGCAGAACGAGTATAAAATAAACACACTCCGAAAGAGTATCACCTCCACAACCAGAAACACAATCGAACGCAATGTTCCATAGGGTCTGGCCGCGTCGACGCCACATCGTCTCAGCAGCACAACAGCACCTTTGAGCAAGGGCACGATCAGCAGAGCTTCGTCGAGCTTGATCTACGTGACTTTGTTCACATCCGCGACGCCGCTAGGTGCACGTTGTCTTGCACACAATCAACACAACGCGTCGCTGCACCACTTGCAAAATTGGAAACGGGATAAGTACAGCCCGTTACCGAGCGATTGTCTTGCTGAGGAGAAGACCGGCGGGCATCTTGCGAGTCAAGAGAACCTGAGCTGCAGCAAACGGTCTTGGAATGGATGCAAGAGAAGCAAAGAAACACACACACCAATACGCACTCGCTTTCCTACTGCCACGCATTTTTTGTGCACAGCAGCCTTGCCTTGCTAACTTTGCTACACCGCGCCGCCGAACTTTCGCAAGACAGCGTCCATTCGCCAGCAGCGCGTGCCTCCAAGTTCAGAGACCCACAGCCTCGCCTTGCTAACTTTGCTACACCACACCCCCGAACTTTCGCAAGACAGCGTCCATTCGGCAGCGCGCGCCTCCAAGTTCAGAGACCCATGGTGTGCAAGCAGGCCTCCATCTCTGCGGTGAGATGCTTCCCGGCCCAGCCGCGAGCGTTCATCCTCGAAGAGACGCAGTGCACATCGAAGTTCGGGAGGCCGGCGTAGTGCTGCATGCAGCGAACGCATCCCTCACTGGCCGCGTAAAGAAATTTGTACTGGGCTTTTCGCTCTGCCGTCAGCTTGTCGTGCTTCCTTTCGAAGCCAAGGCAATGAGGCGCATCCGGACAGTCAGATCCCGGACGCTCGGTCTCAGATGCAGGCCCGGGCTCATTCCGAGATGCAGGCCTTGTCTTCGGGCCGGCAGACGGCGGCTGCGGTCCACGCCTCCCAGAGCCTGCCGCCCGCGAAGCGGTGTCATTTGCATGACTCCAAAACCCGCTGTTCGCAGAGCCGGAGGTGCCGGAGAACCACGGGGGGACATCAGCGAGATTTTTGCGATACGTTTCAAGACGAGTCATTTCGCCGGTGAGAAACTTGGTGATCTCATTCCCCGCGGGGCCGATCTTGTCTGGATGGCACCGAAGCATCGTCTTTTTGTACCTGTTCCTCAGCAACTTCATGTCTACAGTCGCTGCGCATTCACTAAACACTCCAAGATGATCAAGAAAGTTCTTGAAAGATCCATCCATGTGCTCCACACACGCTGCTTTCGCAAGACAGCGTCTGCACTGCGTAAACAGAATAGCTACAATCGCACCGATCTTGAGCCAGGCTGCAAGAGACTGGCATCACGTGCAGAGCATGCCCTGCGAGACATATGTGCAGCAGAGGCAAGGTGCACGCTGTCTTGGAAAAAAAACAAAAAACAAACACAAACACACAACGCGTCGCTGCACCACTTGCAAAAATTGGAAACGGGATAACTACAGCCCGTTACCGAGCGATTGTCTTGCTGAGGAGAAGACCGGCGGGCATCTTGCGAGTCAAGAGAACCTGAGCTGCAGCAAACGGTCTTGGAATGGATGCAAGAGAAGCAAAGAAAAACGCACCAATACGCACTCGCTTTCCTGCTGCCACGCTTTTTTTTGTTGCGCAGCAACCTTGCATTGCTAACTTTGCTACACCGCGCCGCCGAACTTTCGCAAGACAGCGTCCATTCGGCAGCAGCGCGCGCCTCCGAGTTCAGAGACCCATTCCTTGCAAGCATGCCTCCACCTCTGCGGTGAGATGTTCCTCGGCCCAGCCACGAGCGTTCTTCCCGCACGAGACGCAGTGCACATCAAAGTTCGGGAGGCTGGCGTAGTGCTGCATGCAGCGAACGCATCCGTCACTGGCCGCGTACATAAATCTGTACTCCGCTCTGCGCTCTGCGGTCAGACGGCGGTATTTGCCTTGAAAGCCATCGCAATGAGGCTCCTTCGGACAGCCAGATTCCGGACGCTCGGTCTCAGATGCAGGCCGGGGCTCATTCCGAGACGCAGGCCTTGGCTTCGGGGTGGCAAACGGCGCCTGTGCTCCACGACTCCCAGAACCTGCTGCCTGCGAAGCGGTGTGATTCGCATGACTCCTAAACCCGCTGTTCGCATAGCCGGAGGCGCCAGAGGACCACGGGGGGAGATTTTTGCGATACGTCTCCAAACGAGTCATTTCCCCGGTGAGAAACTTGCAGAGCTCATTCTCCTTGTCGCCGGCCTTGTCGGGATGGCACGTAAACATCTTCCCTCTGTACTTCCTCCTCACCATCTTCATGTCTACAGTCTCTGCGCGTTCAGTAGACAATTCAAGAAGTTCAAGAAATTTCTTGAAACCTCCAGCCATGTGCTCCGCACACAGTGCTTTCGCAAGACAGCGTCCGCACTGCAAGAATAGCTACGATCGCACCGATCTTGAACCAGGCTGCAAGAGACTGGCATCACGCGCAGAGCATGCCCGACGTGCAGCAGAGGCAACCCAAAACACCGAGTAAGGCCCGTGCAGCAAGGACTGGATGGTGGTCGCCGAAGAACAGGAAACTGCGCAGCAAAGAAAAGCAAGCGACGCCGATGCACTCGTTTGCTCCCTCACACTCACTCAGCAGCTTTTGCACACTCCGTCGGTGCAATCACGGCTCCGTGCAGAGGCTACATATATAGCCCACGAGCAGAACGTGCAGCTTTCGCAAGACAGCGTCCACTGCTCCGCACAGGGAGGCTACATATAACATATATAGCCCACGGTCGGAATGCAGCTTTCGCAAGACAGCGTCCACTGCTCCGCACGAGGACAAGACTGCACGACCTTTAGTCAACTCTACTCCTACGTGCGTCTCTGTCGCTGAAATACGATCATAAGTTCGAGTTCCGTCTTCAGCAACTCCTTCATGAGATCCGTCGCGTGGATGGTGTTCACGGAAACGATCTTATCCCCTTTCTGCACCCGCCGCACACGGCACGACGACGAGGAAGGCATCGACTCCATGAATGCGTTGTGCGTGTCAACAAGCCCATCTGGTACGACTTCGAACACCTCCATGGTGCGAGTGACAAATTTCAATCCGATCTTACTCTCTCTGCTGTCACGATGAAGCATCACCATAAATTCTTTCTTATGGGTCCGCATTCCATGAAGCGGGGGTGGAGGCGCAGGACGATGACCGCCTCCTTGCTCGGCACCACGATTGCACAAAGCAGCCACACGCTCTCTGACGATTTCATTGCCAGGACGAGGCCGCCGCATATATAGCCCACGAGCAGAATGCAGCTTTCGCAAGACAGCGTCCACTGCTCCGCACGGGGAGGTTATCAAGGCGGTTCAGGCCAAACACTGCAGAAGTGTGTACAGGCCGCCACTGTTCCGCGCGGTCGAGAACCGTTTGCTGGCAGACGCCATCTCGACGACAATGAAAGTAGCCCTGGACATCGTGATGGCAGGTCACGACGTCGTGTCCGTTCCTCCAATGAACCTGCACACTCACGTGAACCCACATTGCATCGCACAGCAGCCTTTCCAGCAACGGCGCCGGCAAGCAAGAAGCCTTCGCCATCGCTGGTTCTGCCGCCATATCAGCAGCTTTTCTTGCACCTGAAAGGCCAGATATTATGTATGTCCTGAAGAAGCTGTCGACAAAGCTAGCATCGCCCGTTGAAGCAGACATGGAACTGCTGAGGTACGTTGGAAAGTATCTGAAGGGAACGCCGACGGCCAAGAGAACCGACAGTCATCGCTGCCGCGAAGTGGAGGTCCTGATCCAGGACCGGCGGGTGTTCTGTTGGCAAGGGGTCGTCTCCCCTAGCCAAGGCCCGCTCGAAATGCTCGTCCGGTGTTGCTCAAGCTGCTTACCGAGCTCGTCGAGGGGTCTGGAAAAACGACCTGAACAGAGAACAACGAGGACCGCCTGCCCAACTGGATTGCTCGATCCCAGGGAATGACCGCCGCGGTCACCGCACTCATGAAGCAGCTCCTGAACATGGATGCGAAGGAGACCAGGACGTATTTCCTCTTTGCCGACGGTTGGGTCGTGGACGAGGACAGCCACGAGATCAAGCGTTGCGAGCCCGATCTGATCATGACGCGATGCTCAGGCATGCCCTTCCCCGAAAAGGAGTTCCGCGAGTTCGAGGCCAGCGGTCTGATTGGAAGCAGTTCTTGGACAGGGGTCACTTGCTGGGCGGAGGGCATGGCAAGAGGGTATTCACAGCGGTGATCGATGAGGTGCTGGGTTCCTATCATGCCGAACCGGACTTCAGCCTGTCACTACCAACTTCAACGTTGCTTCTGCCAACCCGGAGGCCTTGCGGGTGAGAGCGAGGAGGGTGCTGAGCATCCCAGAATCGGAGGTAACACACTCCAGATCAAGAGCAAGACGCTGAAGTTGTGGCGCGACCAACGACCTGGAGCTCTTGCCGGGGCTTGTACAAGGCTCCGGTGTCTTTCAGTTCTCGACCAACAACCCTGGTCGCTTCAGCAGTGTATGAGGAGCCTTTCGGTGCTCCCATGCAGCCGCAACCTGAGCTCGTCAAGGAGGCCTTCGCGAGCTTCACTGCCGGGGACTTCGTCTACTTGCTGGACGATTTCAAGCAGGCCAGCGAAGGAGACGGAGATCAGATCAGTAAGGCATTCTAGGGCTTCGCCAGGAACGCCATCGACAACGTGACAACCGCCAACCGGGTGCCTGAAGCACGTGCATTGCGCTCGCGGCTACTATCTGCGTTACAAAGACAACGCCCGGGGCTGGCTGCGCTTGACGAAGCAGCCGGCGCCTGAGTAGCCGAAACCCCTCCTAGCAAGCGGGGTCACATCTACCCGAGACGGTCATAAATTCCTAGCTTTAGGGTTGCGGCGAGGGTGGGTCGAGGTCCTGGAAGTTGCAAGTGCACAAGGGATGTGGGACTTTCTGCGTGTCTTTCACACATGTCGTTTCTGCATGCTGCACTTATATGTCTCGTGCAGGCGCATATGGCTCACTCGGTTTTGCGGGGCGGGCGGTCCGACCCCGGCGCAGGAGACGAGGCCGTGGGTCGCACTTTGTTGAAACATGAAGCAGCTCTCGCACAGGTGTGCTTGAGCGGGTGCCGGAGCCACGGAGTGCGCAAGGGGTCCCTCGGTTACCCCAAATCCCGAGCCTTTTGGCCCGAACCCCTAAAACTCTATGCCAGGCATGCCGGGGGTTCCGGTGATTCGGCTCCTGCGAGCAGGACAGAAGAAGGCACGTTGATTTGGATGCTACACATGCTACATGACAAGCAGGCATAAGTCGCATGGACCAGGGAGTCCGAGAACCCCAAACCCCCGGTAGCGCGGTAGCGCGTGGACTGGGGGTCCCGTGGAAGAAATCGAAACGGGCAGGTAGCATAGGTAGCATGTCAAATGGGGGCTCCTGCCGGGCAATCGAAAAAGGGCAGGTAGCATAGGTGGCATGTAGAATGGGGCGGCTCCCGCCCGGGCGTGGAGGAATCGAGAAAGGCCAGGTAGCATATGTAGCATGTAGAGTGGGGGGCTGTGCCGAGGGATCGTGAGGCATGTAAAATCGGGGGTCCGGCGGGGCTGGATGGCAAACGACAAAAAGTCGCGTAGCACATGTAGCATGTAAAATCGGGGTCCGGCGGGGGCTGGATGGCAAACTACAACAAGTCGCGTAGCATATGTAGCATGTAAAATCGGGGTCCGGCGGGGGCTGGATGGCAAACTACAACAAGTCACGTAGCATATGTAGCATGTAAAATCGGGGGTCCGGCGGGGGCTGGATGGCAAACGAAAAAGTCGCGTAGCATATGTAGCATGTAAAATCGGGGGTCCGGCGGGGCGGCGGGCGAACGAAAAAGTCATGTAGCACATGTAGCATGTAGAATTGAGGGTCCTTGTCGCGTACCATATGTAGCGTGTAGAATGGGGGGGGGTTTGTCGGGGGAGCAAACGAAGGAGGTCAGGTAGCATAAGTAGCGCGTAGATTGATGGGGTGTTTGTGGAGGGATGATTGGGATGCTACGGCCAAGGGGCTCTGCTTCCTATAAATCGTTTAGAGTACAGTATAGCATAGTACAGTATATTGTAGTATAGTATTATAGTATAATACTATAATATATTATACTACATTACTATATTATACTATACTATATTGTGTGATGTCATGTTATGTTATGTTATATTATACTATACTATACTATGTTATATTATATTATAGAATAGGATAATTAAAGATAAACATACAGCCACCCCAACCTCTCCTCAGCTCCATCCCCCAAGAGATCTGGGCTTCACCCCGGCCCTCCCACATGCTACATATGCTACCTGACTTTTCGGATTTACCGCCGACTGCCCCGAAGGCCCCGATTTTCCATGCTACATATGCGAACTGACTTTTCGGATTTACCGCGACCCTCCCAAAGGCCCCGATTTCCCATGCTACATATGCCACCTGACTCTTCGGATTTACCGCCGACCCCACCAAAGGCCCAGATTTCCCACGCTACACATATGCTACCTGACTTTTCGGCTTCACCGCCGACCCTCCCAAAGGCCCCGATCCCATGCTACATATGCCACCTGACTCTTCGGATTTACCGCCCGACCCCACCAAAGGCCCAGATTTCCCACGCTACACATATGCTACCTGACTTTTCGGCTTCACCGCCGAGCCTCCCAAAGGCCGCGATTTCCCATGCTACATATGCTACCTGACGTTTTTCGGCTTCACCGCCGACCCTCCCGAAGGCCCCGATTTCCCATGCTACATATGCAACATGACATGTAGCACGTGTAGCATCAAAAAACATGCCGACCAGACACACTGTACACGCTGGGACGATGCGAGGAAGCCTAGTAGGGCTAGGGTTCTAGGGGTTCGGGTCGAAGGGTTCGGGATTTAGGGCAACCGGGGAAGCCACGCGGTTGAAGTGCGCAGCTTGCGGCAGTCTCCAGTGCCTCCACCCGCGGCTGCAGCTTCTTGCCCACAGCAAGGCAAATGAGGTAAATCGGGTAAGCGGGGTAAATGAGCCAGACAGCCTCCAGAGGCTACAATTCACCCCGGAGCATCAGCGGGTAGGCGGATGAGCATCAGCCGGCGGGTGGATGGCAGGCGGGTGGATGAGCATCTGCGAGCATCAGCGGGCGGATGGACGCTCAGCGGGCGGGCGGATGAGCATCAGCAGGGCTGCATGCAGATGAGCATCCGCGGGCGGGCATATCAGCCTTCTCAGCATCAGCATGAGTCCAGCAGGAGCCCAGTATGCAGCGTCAGCCCCAGATGAGCCCAGCATGAGCTGCCCAAGCATGAGCCCCACATAACCCCAAATGATCAGCCCAGTGAGCTACGCATGAGTTCGGCATGAGTTGTACGTGACTTCAGCATGAATCCACATGAGGTGTACATGAGTTCAAGATGAGTCCGCATCAGTCGCGCATGTAAGAGCACAGAAATCCTGGGCTTGCATGAGTCATGAGCCCATACGTCCCACGAGTTGAACATGAGTTGAACATGCGGTCAACATGGAGCACCAGACATCTGGGCACTGGCGGCAATCCGGCACTAGGGATCAGGGCTGCCTATAGCCTCTTCGCCCACCAAGGGGCACAAATCGTGTACACGAGGCACAAGCCCCAGCGGACCACCTTTTGGACACTCGTTTTTGTTCGACCGATGGGCCGCATCTACAGAGGAGAACCGGAGGCCTTGAAGTACTCTTGCTGGCTGAAACCTGAGGCCTGAGTGCCCAGCTGAACTTTGCCGCACCGAGACAGCCGAATTTGCAGGGGTTGTGGCCTTAAGCCGTTTGATTTCGACTGGAGGACGCCCTGGCAGCCCAGCGCTTCAATCCAAAAAGTTGGGGGCCCACAGAGATGTTGCTGTTTCCTTGAACCGGGAAAGGTTGCAGGTTGTGAGAACAAAAGTCTCAGAAGTGGTTTTCCATATAACCATAGAGATGCCAAGCAGCAACAGACTTGCCTGCAGCAGCGCCAGTAACTGCGGCTGTTGCAGCAACTGGTGCTGTGCACATACTTGCCAGGGTCTTATTTGCGTGTGTTCGTTTTGGGCATGATTTTGTTGATTCATTTTTGCGTGATGAGTCATGATTGATATCGGGTTGTGCGCATCACCGGCGCCATCTTCTGCAAGGACTAGTCGCGCTCTCGCTTACTGTGGCGTGAGTGGTGCCAAGTTTTGTGACCGAAAGCACTGCTTGGACCCGCGCCGCGCTCACCTCGGCTCGCTTCGTTTTGGGCCGGCAATGCACAGACAGACGCGTTGTAGCAGATTTACACACAGGAAGCAACACAGAGGCATCTAGACGTAGTGAGGCGGGCCTGCCTTTAGAACACGTCACGAAGGTCCACACACTCGTTTTGAGGGTTGGATCCTTGGGGGCTGGATCAGGGGGGTTTGAAGGCCAAAACCAATTTCCTCAATAGTGCAGTTCAATATACCGATTTAAGGTTTCAAGCTGTTGTAGTATTAGCTTATTTATGTATTTTATTAGGAATTTCAGTGCCGGGGGCACGGCCGTTGACCAAAACATTTTAAAGCACACTGGGAAGCCAGCGTGAGGAAACCCTTTTTTGCCAAACATTTTTGCATTTGTCCAAGCCGGATGTATTGAGCGATGGTGTTCGCTTCTGTCCAAGCCGGATGTGTTGGAAGCTGAAACGTGGTCCTTTGTCACGTGCCACTGCTTGGTTGGCTTGGTTGCTTGGTTGGCTTGCTTGGCTTGCTTGGCTTGCTTGGCTTGCTTGGCTTGGTTCGACTCGCCCTACCCATCCTGCACGCCCCAGCTCAGAGTGGTCTTAGAGACCGCTCCAGTCGGGCTCGGACCACGTGAGCAATGGGTCCTTGATCCGTGCGGGACAGCGTCGCTGGCCGGGCGCTGGGGATTTACTCTGTGTGCTGCTCGCCTGTCCAGCCAGGTGGTGTGTCCGCCGCGGGGTGAAATGCACACAGATTGCAGGGAAGGCCTCGCTACTATTAATAAATACTATGCCACGTACCCACACCACGGTCGAAATATTAACTTCGATCACTGCTGCTTGCCGGCATGGCCCCGCATGGCATCTTATGCTGTGCCTCATTGACAGGTCTTCAGTAACCGGCGCGTCGCGCAGCGATTCCGGTGCACTCGATGACGAGCATGACCTGTCCTCTTGCGGGCCGGTATGCAAGGCAATTGGATTTCAGCGCTCCGCATAGGGCAAAGAAGGCAAGCACGACGTCCAAGGCCCTGATTTGCCGGCGCATACTCAGCAGGGTGACCCCATCTTGGCCGAATGGGGGTGGCATTTAAAGAAGTCTCCAGTCCGCATGACTGTCAGAGCACACTCGTGTTTGCAAAGACGCTGGGGAGGCCGTTACTGTGTCGGCATGGCATTGCTTGGCTTGGTTGATTCGATTCTGCAGTGGCATCAATTCTGGTAGCATCAATCAATTGTGGTAGTCAGCATGGCATTGCTTGGCTTGGTTGATTCGATGCTGCAGTGGCATCAATTCTGGTAGCATCAATCAATGTCAATGGTGGTAGTCAGCATGGCATTGCATGGCTTGATTGCTTCGATTGTTGCGGTGGCATCTGATTCGATTTTGCGGTGGCATCAATTCTGATACCATCAGTTCTGGTAGCAGCAACTGTGGTAGTCAGCATGGCATTGCTTGGCTTGGTTGATTCGATTTTGCAGTGGCATCAATTCTGGTAGCATCAGTTCTGGTAGCATCAATTTGTCAATTGTGGTAGCAACAATTGTGGTAGCGCTAATTGTGGTAGCATGATTTGCGGTAGTATAACTATTGTGGTAGCATCAATGGCAAGGTCTGCCTGGCATGTTTTGACAGAGCCGGGGGGGGGGCAGGGCTGGCATGAAATTTGCATTTTGCCAGGTGAAGTCGTTTCAGAAGGCATGTGAGTGATATTTGCGCGGAAGGCTCAGTGAGTGTGTGTGTGTGTGTGTGTGTCAGCTTGCTTGGTGATTGATTGTGAGCCCCTTGTAACCTAATGCTGCAGTTCTGGCTCAAGTTGTGCTATGTCGAGTGTGGCCCTCCAGCATCTCCCTGAGGAATTGTGTCTCGAGGAGCAGGGCCAGGATCTCCGGAAAGCACAGCAAGCAATCTACTTGCTCTATTTGCTCTGCCCGAGAAAGGCTGGTGATCTTGTGACACCTGCAGTACATTTCAGACAATTTCCAATTGAGAATAATTTGCTACCTGACATGTCATTGTTTCAATGCAACAACATTTGAGGAGATCTTTCAAACGGGGAAGAGACGGCATCCAGAAACCAGAAGCCTGGATTCTGTCAGCCTGTAACAAGAACGTTAGAGAGCACTTTGGCAAAGATTGATGCAGCCCTTTTTTTTGGCGCTTAAGCTTTCATCATTACAATTCCGTGTTCATTCGAGGCACAATCAAAGCTTGGGGATAGTATACAGCCAATTCGATGTCGGGAACTACGGCAGCAAGAAAGCAGACGCCTCAACGAAAAGTTCCGGTGACTTGGGGCGAGGCAAAGAAGAAGACGACTCGGACGATTGGGGACGCAAGTGGAAGGACCCCGAGAGAAACAAGAGACCACGAACCGGCTATTGATGCTACTGATGACGATGTGAGCTCTATTGACAACCCGAGCTCTTCGGCAGCTGCTTTCTGCTCCAACACTTCGAGGTCAGTTTTCCTGGGCGGCAAAACCTACGTTTGGCCGAAGAGAGTGGTGATCGTTGGTTATGGGGTTGCCCACCATGGAAATCGTCCATCACCTCAGATGGCAGACTTGTTGGAGAGGTTGGACAGGGAATGTAACTTTTCTAACAAATGGGAGGTTCGCTTGCAGCAGTCAATGCACGTGTCGAAGCTTCATGACATTTGTACATTTTTCATTCATTTCAGTTTCACTCAATTGACAATTGAGGGCAGTGACAGTGACAGTCATGGATGGAAGCCAAGGGAGGCCGAAGGAGGAAGGTTTGGCAGAGAATGTGGCCTATACCAGCATATCATGGAACAGGTGCCTGGTCGAACAGGTGTTGCTTCATGAATCGAGTTGTATAATAATTAATTTTAATTTTAATAAGAATTCACCCTAATGACCGAGGTGTATAGTCATCCCGCAGCGCTCAAGACGCTCCACTTCATCCTCAATTTTCCCGACAAGTTGCTCAGGCTTCTCGAGTCTTTGAATGCTGAAGGTCTTGGAGGTTTTTTTTAGGTTCAGGGACTAGGATAATTATAACCCTCCTATGTGGTCCTTCAATTGTCAGGATCTGCTGTTCGGCGGGATGGCACAGGACGTGTGCCATGATTGCGTTGGTCATGGCTCTCTTCCAAGTCGCTGTGCTGAACTGACTCATTGGTCCAGGTGACACTCAATTGTCTAGTTTTTGTAAGTATATCAGCTGTCAGTGCAGGTCTGTGGCATCGAATGCGTCGCATGGTTCGACACTTTAGTCCAGAGGCACAGAAACAAGATCACAGAGCCATCGCTGCCGATCAACAGCACATTATCGACTTCGCCAATGGCCATCACGTGTCGCTGAGCAGCTTCAGATTTTCGAATGTTGTTTTGAGGTTGTAATATGTAAATATTTAAATGCAATCCATGGTTCTGCCAAAGTGTGCATCAGGAAGCAGAAGCATCTCCTGCCGTCCATTGGTTGGTCGTCGGATGAATGGAAGGCAGCATTGCAAAATGCTTGGACCACATGGACCGACCAATTTGCAAATCAGACTGATTGGGCTTCCATTCAGATGTGCCTGGACTCGAATTCCGCATTGATTTGATTTGCAGTCTGCCCTGTAGTGCCAACACGTACCACTTTGACTCAGGAACTTGAAAACAAGAATGGTCAAGGACAAGCAGGAACATCCCGTGGACCTACCTTCCAGGACATTTCAGAAGCTTCAGAAGCGAAATCAGAAGACGAAGTCAAGAGGAACTGCTGCAGCAGCAGCAGCTGGGAGCAACACTACATTTTCGCTTCAGCTTCAAGAATAAATAATAACATTTCAGTCACAATTGACATCCTCAATTGAGTGTGTGTGTGTGTCGTCTTCAATGCAAAGCATTTGAGGTGCTGCCAGATGCCAAAAGAGCACGAACTGCTCCGCGTGAGATCCCGGAGACAGATGTCGATGACGCCACAAGAGGGGGTGGTGATCCTGCATCCTCCAGTTCTGCTACTCCGGCTTTTGCCAGGCCACCAGTGCCCGCTCCAGAGTGGACCAATGATCCAAAAGCATCACCAGCAAAAAAAACAAAAGCCAGCGCAACAGCATCAACAGACGAGCCAGGGGCAGGACCAAAAGCAGGAGCACCACCAAAAGCAAGACCGCCAGCAAAAAAATGGGCATCAGCAGAAGTAGGGGCAACGGCAAAAACAAAGCCAGCACCTCTTACGAAAAGCATGCCTGCAAAGCCGAAAAAGCCGGCTGCAAAGCCGCCAAAGCCGCCAGTGTCAGTGGTTGAGGTTGATTCTCCAGAGGGTGTGCCGGAACCGAAAGATCCGCCCAAGTCTCGTCCGTTACATCCAAGGGATGCACGTCTGGCAGCAACACATCCAGTTCAACCTGCCTTTCCTCCGCCGGCGCCAGCAAACCCAACACTTCCGATGATGACGGCATGTGAGATGGCTGTTGGGGAATGCTTTCAGACATTCCTAGGTGGTGGTGCTGCACTGCCGAGCAACAGTTCAGCTCGATCTTCAATTGAGAACATGGTGTCGAGTTTGGCGAATGCTGTGTGGGAGAGGCTGCAGCCAAAACTTGTGGAACTTCAATTCATGTCAACACTTGAGCACAGTGTTCCACTGGCACCTGCCGGTGCGCTGGCGGACCTCACAGCGTGGAATCCGAGTCTTCCTGAGAAGTCGGAGCCCTACAAGGCTGAGCAGGAGCAAATCGACCAGGAGGCGGAAGAGGAGGAAGCAGAGGAGCACGATGAAGAAGTAGCCCTACCATCGACAGAAACCCTGTGATGCAGCCTGGCAGGGATTTGCATGCAGTTTACAGTGTTGTATTGTTTATATGAAACAGTTGAGGCTGGAGATCTTGGAGGACTACTATATCCCTGAAGATGTCAAGGACAGTTCTTCCACGTGGCCACCCATCACGATTTCCCATTGCAGCGCCAGGTCAAGCTCATGCCGCTTGAACTGTTCATTGGTTCATTGTGCACCATTACATCCCTTTAAGACTCAGACTCACATGAATCAATCAATATCTGTAGTGCCAAGGATGAACATGCTGATGCGCCATGGTGAGAGACAACAGAGTACGAGCTGGCTGAGACAATGTGTGGGCAACTTGTCCTTGTTCGGGGACAGTGCAAGTCCTTAAACTCAAATGTGGTGAAGTAGTGAGCTTGTGCTGGCTACAGGAAACGAAATGTCCCAGCCACACCCGCCATCCGCTTCGACAGAGCGGCCGCCACTGGAACTGTTCGACCCGACTTGAAGTGAGCTGACTGCCCGGCTGACTGAGCTGAAAGCTCCAATGAGATGTTGAGCTTTCATCCATGGCACTTTCTGGTGCTCGTACACTAAGTACCATACTCAGCTGGTGATTTGGTTGAGTGAATCTACTCAGCTGATTCCAGCTCTTCTGATTGGTTCATTCTCCTCGACTCACACAGACTCTGACAATTCCGTGTCAGTCAGTTTGAAGTTAATTCATGCTATCACCCAAGCACACACACACACACAGAAACACATAATATAATATCATATCATACAGCTTCCAATGTGCTCAGGTGCTGGAGTTCCTCGAGTTGCAGGAGGCAGTGACATCGATCTCACTGGTGAGTTGTCGATGAAAATGTTGTGTTAGTCAGTCGTCTGGTCATAGATTCATGTTTTTGCAGCTGTTGGTGTCAAAGTTCAGAACTGCTCCGAACAGTAGTTACACTTTGGATTCCCATGCTACTGGATGAACACTTTCACAATTGAGTCTCAATTGTCACAATTGCAGCATTTTAGAATTGAGAGGTGGCTGCTGAGGCCAAACGCAAATAGCATTTTTTCGCATGTGACTTTTCCTGGTGGCGATGGAGTGTCCTTTTTGCAAGCGTTGCCTGGGTCATTCATACTGGAGGAAATCCCAGTGGTACCAGAAAACAGCTGAAACGCCAATTCGGCACTACTTCAATTGTTGCCGTGACTGTAGCAATGTCCTGGAGAACCTGTATGTGGATCCACGTGAAGTGCGGTCGGCAACAATATTTGTGGCCCAGATGATTGATCTTTTGAGAGCAGATTCAGGCCAACTTCAGCGCAGGTTTCGGAGTGTGTTCCAGGGCTTGGCTGACTACCCATCACAATTTCGAAAACACATATCTCACGGAGGCTGCCTGTACTACAATGGGCAACCGCATGATCCTGGGAATGCGTTATACACAATGGCGTTGGAGTTGCTTCTGCCTGGATTTCGCAGAGCCTATCCTTGGGGCGAAGAGAAACTTGGAGACCTGGTTGAGGGGCTTCTTTGGGTATGGTCTCCGGAATTTTTTGCCTCGGAGGAGTTGCAGCGCAAGGCGGATCAGACCAGGAAGCATTATAACAAGAACATCAAGTGGCTTCTACATTGTGCCGAGCCGGCAATTACACGAGATTTGACGATGATCGGATTCTTGCATGGGTGGTTTTCATCTGTTTTCATGCTTTCGAGAGCCACTGGCTACACACAACCGTTCTCAAACGTGGAGGAGCTCCTTACTTTTCGGGATTGGACCCCTGAGAACTCTTGCCCAAACAAAAAAATGCGGGCAGAATTGGAAGCAATGGCTCTGAAGTTGGACGAGGTTCTGATGCAGTCGTCAGAGTCTGAGGAGTCACTGGACCCTTATCATTGTAAAGCAGATGAGGATCTAGAGGATGAAGACCCAGAGGAAGACAAAGTTCCCGAAAATGAGGATATAGAGGATGAGGACGAAGACGAAGCCCATGCAATGAGTGATGATGAGCCAATGTACAGACATGAAGTGTGTGACGAAACATCAGACTCAGAGAACGAATACTTACACATGCTGTTGGAACAGTCCTCTGAATCCGAGGACGAGCACGATCCGGCCTGAAACTCTGACTCCTCGAATCGGTGTCGAGTCCTTTTGCCAATTAGGTCAGTGAATTGATTTATTGTGATGACAGTTTCGTGCACAATGAAGTGACAGTGTTGTACACAATTAATTGAGAGTTTGCTTGACTTGCAGATTCCTTATAAAAACCTGATGGTGCTGTACAACTCTATGAACCATCAGAGTGCAAAAGGAAACAGTGTCATGGGCACAGCAAAGTCATCCAGTGAAACTTTGCCTGACAAATCTGTGTCAGTGCATGAGTGGGCAACTGGCATGGCACATGTTGCGGTTGAAAGCCAAGCCAAGAAATGAACAATTCTTCAATTCTGTCAGGTTGTTTGCGACAAAGAGAACCATCACCATGCAGCCGCCTCAGTCTTCAGTGAAAGCCTCTTACATCCAGTCTTGGAATGGTTTGCCTGCTGTTAGAATTGTCTTGCTTCAGCTGCAGCCATTGTCCCCCAAGATCAATTTGGTTTGAAATTTTGATTGACGATCATGTCGAATCCCAAGAAGGAGGGCTATGTGGAATCCCTTCAGTGCTATGTGGACGAAAAAAGGTGCCTCAGCTGCATGCTGTTCCACTTTGAAAGCTACCTGCCGGCATGGGACTACAAGCGCTTGGAGATGATCTCGCACGACTGCAAATGTGATGATGTGGTTTTGGCGGAGTCCAAAGGCAGTGTGTCAGAGGAATCTGCAACCTGCAAAAGCCAGTTGCCGGTCAAGCACTGATGTTTCACCGATGTGATTCGCACAGGACAAATTTGAATTAGTAATTATTCTGCCATTTGCAGATCACTAGCTGCAATTGCAGGTTCCAGAAGATTCCAGCAAGTTTCGATTGGGGGAAAAAGCTGTGGGAAACCTGAGCTATTGCCGAAATTGTCCTTTGTCCAGTGATGCTTGTGGAAATGAATTGCATGTCCATGAATTGTGTCACAATTGTCGTGTCTCAGATCAATTGTGAAGCGCTGAGAACTGGACGGTTCTACATCTGGAGCAAGGAAGGATCTTGAACAGTAGCAACTCAATCGTTGATTGAGTCAGCGGATAGCTCCAGTGACAATGGGCTGGACAGTTTCAAGGAAACAGCAGAATCATGCAAAGGGGCCGTAGCCGGAGCAATTCGCCCTTGCAGCCGCCGTTGCCGCCGCCGTTTAATTATGATAATTTCAATTGGCGTCGCTTTTCCAGGAGCAGATCCAGCAGCCCTCGAAGCCCACTCCCCCCGTGGTCCGAGTCCAACCGATCCGACACGCCGGAGAGACTGCGCATGTATAACGGAAGAAACAGGCTTCGTTTTTACAGGACGAATCTCAATGGTTACGTTTTGTCCGGCTGGGAGGAGGAGCGCATGAGACGACTCAGGGCAAACAATCCGCCAATTTTGCCACAGGAACGCCCCATATTGATCGATCATGTTTTGCATTATGATGTCAATCGTCCTCTTTGGAGGCACGAGTATCCGTGGCAACCAGTGCGATGGCGAATCAACCGCCTTGACCGCCATGACGATATGAACAAACAAGAGGGTGCAATGTCGGTACACCATCTAGTGAATTTGCAAGATGGTTACTATTGGCTTCATGTGACTCACGAGTTGCTCACTGTGGACTGCCTTTGCAATTTTCGGACAACTTGCCGTCGTGCTCGCAGATGCTGGGTTATGAGTGAACCGGAGCTGGTCAGGAGGTGGATGCGGCACTGCCTCAGGACACTCGTTCACTCTCAGAGGAATATCGATTATGTTCGAAGGCTGGAAAGAGCCGACAGCTGGGTTGTGCTCCAGAGCAACATGTGGGACGAAGCACAAGAGTACGGGGTAGAGTTTGCTTCATATATCATCCACGCAAGTCGTCGCAGCTATTTCCATCGGAACGAGCACTTTTCCCTGACCCGCCCGACCCATCAGATTCTGCACATTCCTGGCACGCGCGGTCGGCGTGTTTTTCCTCCAGATGAACCGCAGGAAGAGCCTGAGACAGATCCTGACAGTGTGGCTGAGAGAGAGCTACGTGCACATCGTCCGGAGGAAGAGCCTGACACAGATCGTGACAGTGTGGATGAGACAGATTTAGATGATGGATGGCGGCTCTGGCGGGAAGAAGCCAGACGACTGCAAGTGAACAATGACAATTGAACGACA
Organism: Symbiodinium sp. CCMP2592; assembly: GCA_905221615.1. NCBI lineage: Eukaryota > Dinophyceae > Suessiales > Symbiodiniaceae > Symbiodinium > Symbiodinium sp. CCMP2592. Next base: position 92,691 of record CAJNDT010001003.1, read on the forward strand.
ATTGAGTTTCACTGACTGGGACTGACAAGTCTGGAAATGAAGTCCCCCAGTTTTTGCTTGGCCTTGGCTGAGAAGACTTGACTCAATTGTGTTACACTCCCCAATTGTGGAAACACTTCAGCAACATTTAGCTCCTGCTGTGGTCTGAGGCGAACCAGCTTGAGAAGAGCACTTGGCCGGGGCCCAGAACTCACAACTGTTGTGTTTGATTCATATATTGCATTTGATCTGCTGTCTAAGTCTATTCAAGTCCTGCAAGATTGGTGGTGTGGACCTCTGTCTGGGTTTGTTTCACATGTTGTCAGTTCCTCTAGAGAATCTGATGGTGCTGTTGAGATTGCTCCAAAAACCATCAGAGCATCACAAGAGGAAACAGTATGGGCAGTCATCCAGTGGGACTTTGCCTGACTAAACAGTGTCAGTGCAAAGAGCATCATCTGGAATGGCACAGCTCTCCTTCAAGGTAATGAGTGCAATTGTCCTGCAGGCTTCTTCCGACCTGGACACCCAGAAGCTCTTCTTCGCCGTGTCCTAAGCAGCCAAGCCTAGTTCAGACTGTCAAACCCGGATGCATGTTGGCAAATTGTCTTGGGAGCTGTCAGGCTCAGAATGCAGTTTCACAATAGTTTTCGAAGTATCACATGACATGACTGAAGCCATGTTGAAACAGCGAAAGCGAAAGGCTGCAGAAGCGGGTCTGACCTTTGCCGCACAAAACTTTCGGGTGGATATTGTTATGGATCCTGATTGGGTGAACAATTTCCAAGGATATTCGAGTCACTTGGTGGTTTCGAGTACTGACTTGATCGACCGAGTCAAGTACAAGATTGCAACAGAGCTCTGGACTATTCACCACAGGTGGCTGAAGCCGGACACATTCCATCTTGTACAATGTGAGATTCATCTGCCATACTACTTTCCGGTGACAAGCTATGCCACAGGTCATGTTGTGAGAATTGTTCGTAGTAATCCTTAGATTGACAAGGTTTCACTGCCACTGATGAATGTCTGTGTGTGCAAAACAGAATTGGCAGAACAGTGTAGTTCGGCAAATTGTGCATGTCTGCAGATGTGTTCGAGTTAATAGTCGTGCAGCTCGGCAGCAGAAGTCTGGCCCTACCAAGAGGGGTGACCACCCGCTCCAGTCACCCTTTCACACCGCTGGCCGGGTGTGGGGCACCCAGGGCCTGTGCTAATAAGCACAGCACTGCTGTGGCCAACAGGTTGGGGGTGCAACCTGAGCAGGACAATGAGCTAATGTGCTTGCTGGCAGTGCTTCCACAATGAGTGTGGGAACCCACACCGTGGCGGCCCTTGGGTTAGTTTGGGAGGCCGTTCTGCATGATTATTAAGTCTGGCTTATTGTTTTTTTTTCATTGTGTCCCAATAAATAATGCAGTGTATAGTCTCCTGTTCAAATTTCTTGACCTGCCGGTAATGCTTTGGTATGTGAGTGGAATTGAACCATTCTGCAGGTTTGTGGCTTCAAGCGTATTGCCAGTCCTACTTAGTGAGCACAGCATGTCGCAACATGCAGTGGAGAGGGTTCTGGAGAGGAGAGCAGAGCGTGCCGACGCTCTTCTGCGGGTCTTGGCGGAGGTGGCGACAGAATCTCCTGCGTCTGAGTCATCAGCTGTGTCATCGAATAGCCCGGGCTTTGTTGAATTTGGCAACAACCCACAATTTTGGCGATTGCTGAGTGAGTTCATCACAAGCACTGATGAAGCCATTATTTCCTTACGGAATCGTGTCACACAATTGGAAGCAATTGTCAGCTGTGACACAGCATCTCAACGAGATGAAGTTCAATCTGATGTTCATCTGAGTGAATGAACTTGGACCTTGCAGAGGTTTCCAAAACACTTCAATGTTTCTTTTCAGTCACTTGCTTTCGCAGTGTGGACCAGACCAGGAGAACAGTTCCAGAGAGAGTGTGTGCGTGTTTGTCAAAAAGTCTGTGATGTGTACAATTCTTCAGGAAGATGTGCCATGCTTGATCGGAGACCAGTTGAGTGCTCTCAGAATGTTAAATAGGACACTGTCACCTGTCGGTCTGTGCTGATTCGCAGCATTACTATTTGTCAAGTGAGTCAGTGAAGCTTCTTTGCAATAGGGCTACTTGCTGCTGCTGGTTCGGCCATTGCAATGGGGAACCGATTTTGTCCACACCGAGCAGGAGCTTCTTTGTCTCCCGGTGGTCATCGCGATTGTGGAGGAAGCTGTTTGTTCAATTGTGAGATGCACGATCAACCTTGCATGAGAACAAAATGGGGACACCAAGTCCATTATTGCACACTGTGCATAGTGGATTGGTACAACGAGACGGATATAAGGCGTACCACCCTTGACGACGTCAGACGGAGGTCCACAGCTGATTCCCAACAACGTGGTGAATTAAATGGAGAAGGTGATGAGGATTGATTCCGTTTCACTGATTCTGCTGGCATCTTGTGGCATTGCTGGCAAAACATCTCTTTGTGTTGCAAGGCTTCACATCTTTGCCAGTGCTTGTGATTTGTAAATCCCTGTTATCCAGAGCTTTGTGTGATAGACAGACAAGCCCTGCACACAGATTTGCATTGTGGAGCTGGGTGTGTGTGTGTGTGTGTTCTTTTCCTAAATGCGCCCGCACTTGTACTAAGGAGATGATGCAAATCGTCAGTGGGCCGGCCCCCAGCAAAACAGATTGAATGTACAGCATGTTGTGACAATTCCAAACATGATTTTCAGTGGATGCTGGCTTGTTCTGTTTGATGTTTTTGTCATCGGTGTGCTTCATGTCAATGTCATCACTCGCAATGTCACAATGTTCCTGCAGTGTTTTGGTTCAAGAGGAGGAGCACTCTTTGTAGCAAGTCGAGCTGCAACATGGGCGATGAGGCAGCTGCCCAGGAACGCCGACTGGCCAAACTTTGGCGGATGAACAAGCGATTGATCGATGACTCGGCTCCACTTTATGGCTGTGTCGGTTTTGACTTGATGAGCTGCCTGGTTCCACGCCCAATGCTTGGAGAAAGAAAACAAGACTGGGAGGATAAGGTCTACAACTTCAAAGCGCTCATGAAACTCAATCCTTCCGCCTCGCAGCTGATGGGGCTTGTCCTCCATGCTGCAATATTGGCAATGCTTGCACAGCAATGATTCTCAATTTGTAATTCGATCAATTCAGCCAGCTGCCTGATTCGTGACCAAAACAATTGTGCAGATGCCCATTGAGAGTTGCATGTGAGCTTCACTGTCATGTTCCACCTTGCAGACAAGTTGAAGAAAGCAGCAGACGTGGTGTTGCATTGCACAGTCATGTGGTTCCATGATGACTGTGTTCGGAGAAAGAGTCTCAGTCCTATCCTTGTCTCGTTCTGAATTACAACTGACAAGTGGATGAAGGAGTTGTGATGGTGGTCTCGGCTGTGACCAAATACATTTGTCATAATTCCAACCAATATTTGATGTATTCAACACCTGCAAGACAGGATGTCAAAGTGCATTTTGACAACAGTTCCAGCACAACTGGATGCATTTCGTCTGTCATTTCGGTTTGCTTGCAATGCATTTCGGATCCAAAACGGACGTCCAAACTTTCATTTCAAATGCATTTCCAGCTCACAGAATGCAGATGCTGGATGCATTCAACATGTGCCAGACAGCATCTCAAAGTGCATTTTGACAACAGTTCCAGCACAACTGGATGCATTTCGTCTGTCATTTCGGTTTGCTTGCAATGCATTTCGGATCCAAAACGGACGTCCAAACTTTCATTTCAAATGCATTACCAGCTCACAGAATGCAGATGCTGGATGCATTCAACATGTGCCAGACAGCATCTCAAAGTGCATTTTGACAACAGTTCCAGCACAACTGGATGCATTTCGTCTGTCATTTCGGTTTGCTTGCAATGCATCTTGGATCCAAAACGGACGTCCAAACTTTCATTTCAAATGCATTTCCAGCTCACAGAATGCAGATGCTGGATGCATTCAACATGTGCCAGACAGCATCTCAAAGTGCATTTTGACAACAGTTCCAGCACAGCTGGATGCATTTCGTCTGTCATTTCGGTTTGCTTGCAATGCATTTCGGATCCAAAACGGACGTCCAAACCTTCATTTCAAATGCATTTCCAGCTCACAGAATGCAGATGCAGGATGCATTCAACATGTGCCAGACAGCATCTCGAAGTGCACTTTGACAACAGTTCCAGCACAACTGGATGCATTTCGTCTGTCATTTCGGTTTGCTTGCAATACATTTGTAGTCCAGAAAAGCGTGCACCAATTTGATTTCAATGCAACATCGGCCCGCCAGAAATGCATTTCGAGGAAGTGTTCAATGCATTTACATTCTCGCTGAACCTGTCTCAAATGTGCACATCGTTGTCGGCAGACCTGCATTTGCATCATTCCAGAAGGACTGGCTGATTGCCAAACACTCTTAAAAGCACGTGTTCTGCTTCAATTCTGGTTTCAATTCTGAAACCAATGCATTTTGCAGTCAGCTTCTTTGCATGAAAGCTCAGCTACCAATGGCTCCGATACCAATTTGCATGCAAGACCAAAGCTCCGCTACCAATACAAACCCCTAGAAACACCTGAGTCAAGCCACTTCTGAATGCAAACGTAATCATTCTCTCCAAACAGTTTGGTCCAGAAGTACACGAAATTGTGTAGCAAGGGAGGAAGGTATCCTCTAAAAAACAGACCAAAGCTCAGCTACCAATGCAAACCCCTAGAAACATTTGAGTCAAGCCACCCCTGAATGCATCGACTTTGTATATAGCCATCACCAATACAATCAATGCACGTCCTGTGGCAGGCAGGCAAACTCTGAAAAAACCCCAAACCCGAAGCTACCAATGGAAACCGGAGCCAGAAGCTGCAAGCATTGGAATTACATTTCTGTCACCTTCCAAAATAGCAAAAACTACATTTCTGTCAACCTCGAAAATATCAAAAAGTCATCAAAAGTTCTCAAAAGTTCATCAAAAGTTCATCAAAATGTCATCAAAATGTCATCAAACCGTCGAAAATATCAAAAGTTCTCAAAAGTTCTCAAAAGTTCATCAAAAGTTCATCAAAAGTTCATCAAAAGTTCATCAAAAATGTATAGAAACCTGTTAAGGGAACAATTTTAGACTGTATTTCACTGATGAACAAGCTGAGAATTGTCAATTTGGAACACAATTGCTGTTGCACTTTCAATCTACTCATGCGCGCATGTGCGCGCGCGCCCGCGCGCATTCGCGCGCGAGTATCTGAAGAGAACGTTCATTGATGTGCATCTGGACAGAGAAGAGCTGGGGCTTTTCACAGGTTCTCTTTGATGACAACTGCATTTGCCTTGCATTTGCTCTCAAGTGGAAGATTGAGCAGAAACAAGAGTTCACCGTTTCAAATGCATGGTGGCTTGAAATGTATCAACAATTCCTTGCATTTGCAATGTTTCAAATTGGCCCATAATGCAAGAATGTTTGTGTGAAAATGCATTGGAACAAGATTTTTGCATGGGTAAAACTAAATCTTTGCATGGAAGCTTGCATTTGGGATGTTTCAAAATTCGCCTGTAATGCAAGAATGTCTGTGGGAAAATGCATTGGAACAAGAGTTTTTGCATGGGTGGAGCGAAATCTTTGCATGGAAGCTTGCATTTCGAATGTCTCCAAATTGGCCCACAATGCAAGAATGTCTGTGTTAAAATGCATTGGTTGCATGGGTGGGACTAAATCTTTGCATGGAAGCTTGCATTTGGGATGTTTCAAAATTCGCCCGTAATGCAAGAATGTCTCTGTAAAAATGCATTGGAACAAGAGTTTTTGTATGGGTGGAGCAAAACCTTTGCATGGAAGCTTGCATTTCGAATGTCTCCAAATTGGCCCACAATGCAAGAATGTCTGTGTTAAAATGCATTGGTTGCATGGGTGGGACTAAATCTTTGCATGGAAGCTTGCATTTGGGATGTTTCAAAATTCGCCCGTAATGCAAGAATGTCTGTGTAAAAATGCATTGGAACAAGAGTTTTTGTATGGGTGGAGCAAAATCTTTGCATGGAAGCTTGCATTTCGAATGTCTCCAAATTGGCCCACAATGCAAGAATGTCTGTGTTAAAATGCATTGGTTGCATGGGTGGGTCTAAATCTTTGCATGGAAGCTTGCATTTGGGATGTTTCAAAATTCGCCCGTAATGCAAGAATGTCTGTGGGAAAATGCATTGGAACAAAGTTTTTGCATGGGTGGAGCGAAATCTTTGCATGGAAGCTTGCATTTGGGATGTTTCAAAATTCGCCCGTAATGCAAGAATGTCTGTGTAAAAATGCATTGGAACAAGAGTTTTTGTATGGGTGGAGCGAAATCTTTGCATGGAAGCTTGCATTTCGAATGTCTCCAAATTGGCCCACAATGCAAGAATGTCTGTGTTAAAATGCATTGGTTGCATGGGTGGGACTAAATCTTTGCATGGAAGCTTGCATTTGGGATGTTTCAAAATTCGCCTGTAATGCAAGAATGTCTGTGTGAAAATGCATTGGAGCAAGAGTTTTTGTTTGGGTGGAGCAAAATCATTGCATGGAAGCTTGCATTTCGATTGTCTCCAAATTGGCCCACAATGCAAGAATGTCTGTGTTGAAATGCATTGGTTGCATGGGTGAGTCTTAATTTCTTTGCATGGGCACAGTCATGAAAATGGCAATTTCCCTTTTTCATACAAATTCCATATTGGTTGCTGTGTTGTGTGAGCAGGACAATTGTTTGCATTGCCCGAACATTTTGGCTCAACTCTGTGAATTGCATGAACATTGTGCTGGCTGTCTAACCTTTCATGTTCTCAATTGTCGAACAAGACCAGGTCAACATTGTGGTGGCTGTGTAGCTCATATTTCCTTTTGCCATCCTGGACATCAAACATGTGGGTTCATGTCAATGGATGGGTCAAGCTTCCGCCTGGAGCACAGGTCTGGCATGAGGCTGAGTCGGGTGCACGCAACAAGCGGACTTGGGAAGCCCAAAGCCAAAGCAGCGAAGACCCCACACCACATGAGACTACGGATTGGGCAGGTCGTGGCTGGCAGAACTACGATCAAACAGAAGGAGTTGCCATCCAGTCAAGTCAGGACCCTCCAGTGGACATGGAAGAAGACAACGACCGTCCGATTCAGCAAAAGAGCAAACACCAGAAGATGACATATCCTTGCGACTCCTGGGAGGCAAACTCCTGGGATAATCCAAAAGACTCCTGGTGGAAGTGGAAAGGCGGCTGGCATGATTGGAATGAGTCCTACCCGTCTGCGCTGGTTGACTCCACGGCAGAGGCCAACCCGGGTGAGGTCAACCCGAACCCGGAGGCCAACCTGAACGCGGAGGGTGCCAGTTACACATGTCTTCAAGGAGAGGAGTCAGTGGACGCAAAAATGGCAGGTGCTGTGCAGTCAATGCAATTGAGTTCAGAGATTCCATTGCCTCCATTGCCTTCAGATTCCAATGCAGCTTTGCTCTTGCCGAATCCGAATGTGATCGCTTCTGATGCTCCGGACTTGGTTCTTCCAGCAGCAACAGCAGCAGCAGCTGCCGCGAGCTCTTCAGGGGATTTGGCTCTGAGTCCAACCCGGTCTGAATCTCAGTTGCCAATGGCCAGTGGCGATGGTGTGCACACTAAATTCAAGTTGCAGCTTCTGAAACATAAGAACAACGAGTCCAAAAAGAGGAAGAGCCAAAGGAATGACAAGCACAAGTGACAAATTTTGAACAACTGTATAAAGAATCAAGCAAGTTGAATTCACTACTTGTGCTGTATTGCAGAATTGCAGCAGCACCGTGCTCAATAACAGCTTCTTCCTTTGCCATGTGTATAGATTATGTTGGCTTTTTTGCATAGGGGCAAGCACGATTGTGACATTCATGTCAAAATTCCAGTGCGGTTCTTTGGGATGTTACTTGTTCAATTGCTTTCTTTGCCACCACTGTCAGTGAGGTCAGGCCATGTGATGTCCTCCATGATTTGTGCATATCTTGGCTCAAGGCAGAAACATGACTTTGGCTGAAGAACAGCAATGGGCTTTGGAAGCAGTGCAGGCTCTACCGCCTACTTGGCCGGAGGTGGAAGGAAACCGAGTCAGTGATTGCTTGTTACATTTGTTGCAGTGTGACCTGCCATTGGCCTGGTCTCATCGATTGCTTCTCTTCAAAGCCAAGACCATGTTGGCGGCTCTCATCGCTCCGTCACCCCATGATGTGCCAGCAAACAATTCTGACGATGATGATACACTTCTGACAGCTGATTCATTTCAATTGAGGTGGCATTGTGTCAGTGCCTTCAGAGCAATCATCCTGATGTGTTTGTCCTTTGAACAAAACCGCTGTGTTGTTTGTTAAATCATAACACATAACCATAATAAAGTGTTGCTGCCCCCCTGAGGTCACTACGTGCTGGAGGATCTGCAGGTGCTCTGTGACTTGGAGATTGACATTTCCGATTCACGGTCAACATGGCAACAAGTGAGCACTCTCTTGGCTGACTGCTTTCAGTCAAATTCAATTTCGCAATGTTCACACCCGGGCCAGAAAGGGTCGGGCAAAACCAAAAGTGAGATTCGGCAGTGGTACAAGTACAATGTTTACTAGCTCGCTTGTTTCTGCTAATACTGTGTGGACCAACACGGCTCGGAATGGCTGCAACAAATAAGAAGCTCTGTGCTTTTCGGAGCTTTCTGTACTGTAGTCATCTGTATGTCCTGCAGTGTTGCTTCAACTTTGAATTGTCAATTGTGTTTGCCTGAATTGCTCAAGGGTTCGGTTTGAAGTACCATTGCTACAGGAACACCAATTGCCTGTAGTTGCAGAAGCCATGGCAGGGCTTATTCACCGACGCCACAAGCGGGCCCGTCTTGCGGATTCCAGGAATGGCAATGGACAGCACATGGTCATGACAGGCCAGATGCAGCCGACCATGCCCCCAATGATGTTTCCAGCTCATCCTTAAATGACCATGAACCCCGGCACATTGATGGGCATGAACCCGGGTATGAACATGCCCATGATGCACCCATGCACTGGCATGCAGAATAATATGTCGATGCCCATGCACGGTTCGGCAAACCCGGCTGCTGCGATGCAGGGCAATCCGATGATGAATGCCCATATGAATATGATGCCAGGATTCTCCCCCCCCAGGTGAATGAGGTGGATGACGATTCGGAACAGGAAGAGGAGGAGGAATCCGACAGGGCCACAGCACAACATCAGCAGGTGGTTCCGGAAGTTCTATCAGCATCGGGCTCGGGAAATGAAGTGCCTCAGGGCCCTGTGACAGTTCCTGCTCATCCTGTGCAGCCCCTCCCACCACCCACAGTCGGCTATGTTTACAACAAGGGGGAGGATGCCACAATCACAGGGAGCACAACAGTATTGAAAGGTCTTCCAAGGACAATGCTTGTGGCCAGCTTGGAGAAATTGTACGGTGAGCTGGAGGCGGGACAGGAATTCCCATTTGTGTCACTTGTTTTTGTTTGTGCATTTGACAATTTGTCTAACATGATGAGAAGATGCTATGAACGCTGAGGCTGGGTACCTCAGTCAATTGAGCCAAAGGGGACTCTTGGTACTTCTGTGGATGCTGACGAGGCTCAGGCCAAGTAGCCTGCTCTCTTATCTCCGTGACTTGTCAGATGTTATTGCCAGGACACTATAGAGGAAATGTCATTTTGGGTCAGTGAATGATCATGCCATTACGGGTTGTTCGTCTGGTCGGTTTTTTCAGCTTTATTATTCATAAGAACATTCAATTGAGACTTCATCTTTGGCTGTGCAGGTGTGATATCCTACGAAGACTTGCACATGCGGTTTCAAACGGCATTCAATCGTGTCCGACGGTGCGAACCACAGTTCATGGAACAGTTGGCCT